>JARQOC010000006.1:476345377-476446252 GCA_033576535.1 Allobates femoralis | reverse complement strand
ACGGGGGGCAGTGACGCTAGCACCCCTCCCGGCCCAGATAAAAGTATTTTGAATTTAACTTGTTGTTCTGAAAAATGACAAAGAGATTTTGATAGGGAGAGTCTGTAACAAGTATAGAATCCGAGGGAGGACATTCATTTTACATATCTGGCATCTCCCACACCACGTAAACATAGCCTTCGCCCATCTCTCGCAATTGGTCCAAATGGAGGAAATCAGAATTGGGAAATTACTTTAGAATAGTAATTGCAGGTTCGCTGTAATGTAAACACCCAGGTATTTAAGGGACTGAGAAGACCATTTAAAGCTAAATGAATTTGTAAAGCAATTCACAAGCGGGGGAACCAAGTCAACACTCAGAGCCTCAAAATTTTGAAAGACTGACTTTAAAATGAGATAATCTTGAAAAAGTTGAATTTCCACTTAGCAGCAGTCTGATAGCTCCTCCGAGAGGCAACCCAGGTGTCCATATACCGGTGCTCAGTCACCTACAACCCACAGATGGGGGCGGTTGTATCACCAGTGTCCGGCCATGCTGTCAGGGAAGTGACCGGTGGCATTTATGTGAAAATGTGAAAAGAAATGTGTATAATTTTTAACTACTTCACAGAACATAACAAAAAATAAACGTTGGGCTGTTCAAAAAAAAACAACAAAAAAAAACAGTGTCTGCAACTTGTCTTTACAAACTTAAAGTATGTACAATTTTTTTTCTGAACAGTGTATAGAAGGACCCATATTTCTCAAACTTTTAATAAGAAATACATGGTCAACATGTGCTGGCTTCACCCTTAAATAAGGGCAACCTGATTCACACCTGATTGACCTCACTAACTGAACTCCACACTACTATTACTTTGAACACCCCGCCTTTCAACAAAAGCAAATACATTTTGGGATACGGTCAATGTGGAGACGCGGGGGTCAGTGAGTGCTCTCGTCTGCTGACCCTGCCACCTTTAGCAAAGCAGCCTCGACCAGGGCTCATCCCCAAACTGAACACCCGAGCTCCTTAACCATGGGCGGAACACTACTCAGACAACAAAGAGTGAGGTAACCACAATTTTAAGGCTATATTGGTTCCCCAAACAGTTAACAGTATGTAACACATAACCAGCAAAACACACAATGTAACAAGGCAACAGAGTCTCACCCTTCCGCTGGCTCACCAGGGATTAGAATATAGCACAGAAACGTCTGTAGTCAGGTGACTGGATTGTCCCAAACTGGGTTGCGTCCTTATGCAGTCTTTGTTATCCCAGCCAAATCCGTTCATTCGATGCTGAAGTCCTTTCAGTCTTATAATCCAGGTTCTGATCCCCTCGGTCGGCACCAAAATGCCTAGGCCTGGTGTTATGGCCTGCTAATCGGACCCGAAGAACCTAGATTAGCTGCGTGTATCAAATCCCGTGCACCTCTAGCTGGGACCGAAATCCCTAGACTGAGGTCACTAGACAGAATCTCAATCACCCTGGTTAATGAACAGCTCTGCTTATATCCCCATGATCACCCAATATATTGCAGGATATTGGGGATATCATGATTGGTGGAATAAAACTGTCTTCTCATTGGCTCGATTTCAAGCCTCATATAAAACATCTCTAATAGTATTGCAGTCCTGGCAAGGGAGACGCACATACTGACTGACATAGCAATACAATGGAATGTTAGTAGGATTAAGTTCTGTCAAGGGAGAGCCACAGGCAGATGGTTTACCTAGCACCTAGCAGGATACATTTAGTCTGCAATCCATGACATTTAACAATGGTGGCTGAGGCCATTTACATAAAGTCAACAATCCACATGGTAACACAATGGCATTCTAACAGGATTAAGTTCCTCTGACCTTACAGAGGAGAGATAATTGCATTACATACGTCAACATCACCAAACATCTACAAGACATGTAGGAACAATGGGTAAACAAAATACTGTCTGGCTAGATTTTAAGAACTTAACCCATGCTATGCATTGAAAGAGTCCATTTCATCAAAGTCAAAGCATCCTAGGCTGGAATAACAGTTGTGAGGTGGCAGAAGTTGATTGATTCTTTATGACATAGATGTGAAGCAGTTCTAAAAAACTGGCTATACCACTAAAAATTAGATTAGTGATTCACAGGAATTATTTAAATACACAGACTCAAAAACCTGCAGATCATAAATGCTGAGTCTGTTGGTTTTCTAAGGCTGGCTTCACACCACGGTTTTGAGCTGTCAGGCTCTGTCCGGTGTTTTGTAGGAAGCACCGGACAGAACCTGACAGCCCCGGACAGAACAGAACCGGAGGGCAAATATGCCCTCCACTCCTGTTTTCTGCCGGAATTGGCAGATGGCAGCCTTCAGGAGCTGTCCCTGCTGAAATTGCAGCGGGGAGCCCTCCACGGTGCTGAAGTTCAGCGCCGCCCGGCGCTGAGCCTCAGCACACGGTGTCCGGGAGCTGGACAGATTTTCTGTTGGATCCGGCAACATAGACTCCCATGTTAAGGAGCACCAGATCGCGGATCCAATTTGTTCAGATTCTTGCCCCGGACAGAAAATCGCAGCAAGCTGATTAGTCATAATAATCTGGTTAGTCACAATGGACTGCTATTATTTTGAACACTACTGTATTTATATGGAATAAATGACTTGTTAAAGAGTCGACTATGACTTTGAGGATTGCTACCTAAAGGTGGCGCTAGAGTTCATCCACTTCTTCATTGAAGTGACAATATGGAATTCCATATCTAAATAAGAAAAAATATACATTCAGCTATAAACTGCATATAATCTGTGACTTGTCTGCATTTAGTGGTTATTACTCACCTGGGTAGTCATATGTAGGAATCTCCTCTTTACACCACTCATCACCCCTCACATATGTCTCTGTAGTATTAATATGGGGCAGATCTTCACCCTGAAACAAAGATTGTAAAAGTCACAGCCAGATGGAGAAGTCCCATCTATGATCAGCTGTAATCTGCCATCTCCACCGTTCTCATTACACAAGTATAAACCATAGAATACTGGAGGATAAAACAAGACTGAGCACAAGACCTTCACAGCCGTCTACACATCATAGGGAGATCTCATCACACCTTCTCTCCATCTACCTGATGATCCGGAGGAAAATCGGGATCTTCTTGTTTTATGTCCTGTGGGAGAAGAGGACGGTGACATCCCTCTGGTGTTGTCCTCTTACTGGGTAGAACTGGAGGAGACACATACCAAGTAATCATCAAAATTACAATGGAGAAAAAAGTATTTAGTCAGCCACCAATTGCTCAAGTTCTCCCACTTAAAAAGATGAGGTCGGCCTGTAATTGACATCATAGGTGACCTCAACTATGGGAGACAAAATGAGAAAACAAATCCTGAAAATCACATTGTCTGATCTGGATAGAAGTTGTTTTAAAATTTTGGTGGAAAATAAGTATTTGGTCACCTAAAAACAAGAAAGATTTTTGGGTCTTACAGACCTGTAAGTTCTTCTTTTAGAGGCTCCTCTGTCCTTCACTCATTACCTGTAGTACTGGCATCTGTTTGAACTTGTTATCAGTATAAAAGACACCTGTCCGCAACCTCAAACAGTCACACTCCAAACTCCACTGTGGTGAAGACCAAAGAGCTGTCGAAGGACACCAGAAACAAAATGGTAGCACTGCACCAGGCTGGGAAGACTGAATCTGCAATAGGCAAGTAGCTTGGTGTGAAGAAATCAACTGTGGGAGCAATAATTAGAAAATGGAAGACATACAAGACCTCTGATAACCTCCCTCAATCTGGGGCTCCACGCAAGATCTCACGCTGTGGGGTCAAAATGATCTCAAGAACGGTAAGCAAAAATCGCAGAACCAAATGGGGGGACTTAGTGCTAGTGAATGATCTGCAGAGAGCTGGGACCAACGTAACACAGGCTACCATCAGTAACACACTACGCCGCCAGGGACTCAGATCCTGCAGTGCCAAAAGTGTCCCCCATCTTAAGCCATTACATGTCCGGGCCCGTCTGAAGTTTGCTAGAGAGCATTTGGATTATCCAAAAGAGCATTGGGAGATGTCATATGGTCAGATGAATCTAAAGTAGAACTGTTTGGTAGAAACACAACCCGTCGTGTTTGGAAAAGAAAGAATGCTGAGTTGTATCCAAAGAACACCATACCTACTGTGAAGCATGGGGGTGGCAACAACATGCTTTGTGGCTGTTTCTCTGCCAAGGGACCAGGATGACTGATCCGTGTGTACATAAAAAATAAATGAGGACATGTTTTATGACATTTTGAGCGCAAACCTCTTTCCATCAGCAAGGGCATTGAAGATGAAACGTGATTGAGTAATTCAGCATGACAATGATCTCAAGCACACCGCCAAGGCAACAAAGAAGTGGCTTCATAAGAAGCATTTCAAGGTCCTGGAGTGGCCTAGCCAGTCTCCAGATCTAAACCCTATAGAAAACCTTTGGAGGGAGTTGAAAGTCCATGTTACCCAGCTACAGCCCCAAAACATCATTGCTCTAGAGGAGATCTGTATAGAGGAATAGGCCGACATACCAGCAACAGTATGTGCCAACCTTGTCCAAGCAAAGGATATATATCAAAGTATTGAAATGAACTTCTGTTATTGACCAAATAATTATTTTCCACCAAAATTTAAAACATTTTTCTTTCCAAATCAGATAATGTGATTTTCAGGATTTGTTTTCTCATGTTGTCTCTCATAGTTGAGGTCACCTATGATGTCAATTACAGGCCGACCTCATCTGGAGAAGTGGGAGAACTTGCACAATCGGTGGCTGACTAAATACTTTTTTTTACTCACTGTATGAGCTGGACATTAATGATGTTTGCATTTTAATAATATAATAATAATACTGATATTGTACAATATACTGAAACAGCATTTTATGGTATCGAGTTGGAATATGAAAATGGTGTCCGGTAGACGTCTAAACATATTTTCAGTTCTGGTTATAAAATGTAACAAGATAGAATATATTATATATAAGTTGTCATATGAATATGACTTCTGCAATAACTTAATATTAAAACATATGCCAAGGCAAGTTAAGAACAAGAACCCTACGCCCTGCCATTTCTCCGAAGACGATGTACCATACCCCCCTGCCATTTCTCCGAAGACGATGTACCATACCCTCCCTGTCATTTCTCCGAAGACGATGTATCATACCCTCCCTGTCATTTCTCCGAAGACGATGTACCATACCCTCCCTGTCATTTCTCCGAAGACGATGTACCATACCCTCCCTGCCATTTCTCCGAAGACGATGTACCATACCCTCCCTGCCATTTCTGCGGAGACGATGTACCATACCCTCCCTGCCATTTCTCCGAAGACGATGTACCATACCCTCCCTGCGAAGACGATGTACCATACCCCCCGCCATTTCTCTGAAGATGATGTACCATACCCTCCCTGACATTTCTCCGAAGACGATGTACCATACCCTTCCTGCCATTTCTCCGAAGACGATGTACCGTACCATACCCTCCCTGCGAAGACGATGTACCATACCTTCCCCCCTGCCATTTCCCTGAAGACGATAAACCATACTCCCCCTGCCATTTCTCTGAAGACGATGTACCATACCCTCCCTGCAAAGACGATGTACCATACCCATCCTGCCATTTCTCTGAAGACGATGTACCATACCCTCCCTGCCATTTCTCCGAAGACGATGTACCATACCCTCCCTGCCATTTCTCCGAAGACGATGTACCATACCCTCCCTGCCATTTCTCCGAAGACGATGTACCATACCCTCCCTGCCATTTCTCCGAAGACGATGTACCATACCCTCCCTGCCATTTCTCCGAAGACTATGTACCATACCCTCCCTGCCATTTCTCCGAAGACTATGTACCATACCCTCCCTGCGAAGACGATGTACCATACCTTCCCCCCTGCCATTTCCCTGAAGACGATAAACCATACTCCCCCTGCCATCTCTCTGAAGACGATGTACCATACCCTCCCTGCAAAGACGATGTACCATACCCCCCGCCATTTCTGCGAATACGATGTACCATACCCTTCCTGCCATTTCTCTGAAGACGATGTACCATACCCTCCCTGCCATTTCTCCGAAGACGATGTACCATACCTTCCCCCTTGCCATTTCCCTGAAGACGATGAACCATACTCCCCCTGCCATTTCTCTGAAGACGATGTACCATACCTTCCCTGCCATTTCTCCGAAGACGATGTACCATACCTTCCCCCTTGCCATTTCCCTGAAGACGATGAACCATACTCCCCCTGCCATTTCTCTGAAGACGATGTACCATACCCTCCCTGCCATTTCTTGGGGTCTTGGGGATTTTGCGTAGCACAACCAATTTTGACAAAACTGTGTATAGGGCCAATCAGTGTATAAGGAATACACCAATGAGTCTAAAGACTGAAAAGTAGCCAATGATGTTAAAGATGTATTGACTGTGTATTGACGTTTTCCTATAAATAAAACATCTGGGGGCTCAAACTCCTTTACGACAATACTGATACAGAGACTAATATGCTGTCTGTCATGTCCTCTTGTGCACGATAAAGTGGCCTCCACTAGGTCACTCTCAAATACCAAGGCAGATTGTCAGATCACACCACCTTTCAATAAACTATTCACATACACAGACTCAAAAACCTGCAGATCATGAATGCGGAGTCTGTTGGTTTTCTAAGAATCTACTGCACCAAGTGGAAAAATGCTTGACATGTGGTAATATAATTTATATCAAAAAGAGTGAATAATTTGGTTAGTTATAATGGACTGCTATTATTTTGGTCACTACTGTATTTATATGGAATACATGTTTATTTTGCAATAGATTGTACTTTTGCCATGTTTATTCCATATCTAAATAAGAAAAAATATTCATTCCACTATAAACTGCATATTTTCCATGTCTAGGATGTTTGGGAAACCTAAGGACCGCTTTACACACACCAACTTCTGAACAGATCTCTGGTTGCAGTGAAATCATGGACACATTGTTCCATGTTGTACACAGCCACAAAATAGAACAATGTGTCCATGATTTCACTGCAACCAGAGATCTGTTCAGAAGTTGGTGTGTGTAAAGCGGCCCTTATACCTTATGTTTATGGTAATAACTTATGTTCTTTTTAGTCCCACGTTGTAGCAGCTGCTGAGTGAGAATAATTTGTGACTTCTCTGTATTTAGTGGTTACTACTCACCTGGGCGGTTATCTGTAGGAATCTCCTCTTTACACCGCTCATCACCCCTCACATATGTCTCTGTAGTATTAATATGGGGCAGATCATCATCACCCCTCACATATGTCTCTGTAGTATTAATATGGGGCAGATCATCATCACCCCTCACATATGTCTCTGTAGTATTAATATGGGGCAGATCATCATCACCCCTCACATATGTCTCTGTAGTATTAATATGGGGCAGATCATCATCACCCCTCACATATGTCTCTGTAGTATTAATATGGGGCAGATCATCATCACCCCTCACATATGTCTCTGTAGTATTAATATGGGGCAGATCTTCACCCTGAAACACATATTGTAAAAGTCACAGACAGATGGAGAAGTCCCATCTATGATCAGCTGTAATCTGCCATCTCCACCGTTCTCATTACACAAGTATAAAACATAGAATACTGGAGGATAAAACAAGACTGAGCACAAGACCTTCACAGCCGTCTACACATCATAGGGAGATCTCATCACACCTTCTCTCCATCTACCTGATGATCCGGAGGAACATCGGGATCTTCTTGTTTACAGTCCTGTGGGAGAAGAGGACGGGGACATCTCTCTGGTGTTGTCCTCTTGCTGGATAGACCTGGAGGAGACACATACAGGGACTGAATTCATTCTTTACATACAGATCATTATAGGCCGTGTGTATTTAGTCCTGTCTATTACCTGGTGATGTGAGGGGCGGCCGGGGAACCTCCATCATGACTATGTCCTTGTACAGATCTTTGTGTCCTTCTAAATACTCCCACTCCTCCATGGAGAAATAGACGGTGACGTCCTGACACCTTATAGGAACCTGACACATACAATGATACCATTGTCATCTTTCCCCGATCCCTTCATAGCGTTACTGTATAATGTCCCAGCAGCAGCAGCATTCCCAGCAGTGTCACCTCTCCAGTCAGCAGCTCAATCATCTTGTAGGTGAGTTGTAGGATCTTCTGGTCATTGATGTCCTCATGTATCAGGGGGTGAGGTGGAGGCCCCGTGATTGGGCTCAGGGCTCTTCCCTCAGACACAGGGTCCTGACAGCACAGATCACTAGAGCTCTTCACTACTGTGTAATCCTGGTTATGGAGAGACACATTAATAAATCTCCAGTCTCCAGACATTTCCAGAGTCCTCACCTCTCCAGTTCTGTCATCTGTTATTCTGTCCATAGATAAGAATGATGTCATGTGACATTGTCATCACAATCTCTCACCTCTCCAGTAACAAGGAAGAGGATCTCTAGGGTGAGGTGGAAGATCCTCTCCGCCATCTTGTCCCTGTCCAGATCCATCCTTGATGGTCAATCAGGAGAATTGTCTTGTATAGAAGATGTGAGAGGATCCGATATTGTAGGGACCTGAATGGGGAGAAGATGACGATGTAACATCATAAAGATCCTGTGTAATAATACAATGACTGAAGATAATAAGGGGAAACATATCAGGAGATAGAACGTGTAGAACATAGAGAAATAGAGAGAACATAGAGCTCCACCTGCAGAGCCGCACACCTAATATATGGCTGCTCTGTGCTTACAGGACCTGTGATGATGTCACATGGAGGGGAGGAGTCAGGGGTCACATGATCAGCTCCTCTGGTTGTCATGGTGTTGGATGAGGTAAAAGTTATGTGTGGGTCAGGAGGGAGTTACAGTGTGGATGTAGCAGAGCCGCGTGTGTATGAGGTGTACGGAGCAGAGCCGAGTGTGTACGAGGTGTACGGAGCAGAGCCGTGTGTGTACGAGGTGTACGGAGCGGAGCCGTGTGTGTACGAGGTGTATGGAGCGGAGCCGTGTGTGTACGAGGTGTACGGAGCAGAGCCGCGTGTGTATGAGGTGTACGGAGCAGAGCCGAGTGTGTACGAGGTGTATGGAGCAGAGCCGAGTGTGTACGAGGTGTATGGAGCGGAAACGTGTGTGTATGAGGTGTATGGAGCGGAGCCATGTGTGTATGAGGTGTACGGAGCAGAAACGTGTGTATGAGGTGTACAGAGCGGAGCCGTGTGTGTACGAGGTGTACGGAGCGGAGCCGTGTGTACGAGGTGTACAGAGCGGAAACGTGTGTGTATGAGGTGTATGGAGCGGAGCTGTGTGTGTACGAGGTGTACGGAGCAGAGCCGTGTGTGTACGAGGTGTACGGAGCAGAGCTGTGTGTGTACGAGGTGTATGGAGCGGAGCCATGTGTGTATGAGGTGTACGGAGCGGAGCCGAGTGTGTACGAGGTGTACGGAGCGGAAACGTGTGTGCATGAGGTGTACGGAGCGGAGCCGAGTGTGTACGAGGTGTACGGAGCGGAAACGTGTGTGTATGAGGTGTACGGAGCGGAGCCGCCGTGTGTGTACGAGGTGTACGGAGCGGAAACGTGTGTGTATGAGGTGTATGGAGCGGAGCTGTGTGTCTACGAGGTGTACGGAGCAGAGCCGTGTGTGTACGAGGTGTATGGAGCAGAGCTGTGTGTGTACGAGGTGTATGGAGCGGAGCCATGTGTGTACGAGGTGTACGGAGTGGAAACGTGTGTGTATGAGGTGTATGGAGCGGAGCTGTGTGTGTACGAGGTGTACGGAGCAGAGCCGTGTGTGTACGAGGTGTATGGAGCAGAGCTGTGTGTGTACGAGGTGTATGGAGCGGAGCCATGTGTGTATGAGGTGTACGGAGCGGAGCCGAGTGTGTACGAGGTGTACGGAGCGGAAACGTGTGTGCATGAGGTGTACGGAGCGGAGCCGAGTGTGTACGAGGTGTACGGAGCGGAAACGTGTGTGTATGAAGTGTACGCAGCGGAGCCGCCGTGTGTGTACGAGGTGTACGGAGCGGAAACGTGTGTGTATGAGGTGTATGGAGCGGAGCTGTGTGTGTACGAGGTGTACGGAGCAGAGCCGTGTATGTACGAGGTGTATGGAGCAGAGCTGTGTGAGTACGAGGTGTATGGAGCGGAGCCATGTGTGTATGAGGTGTACGGAGCGGAGCCGAGTGTGTACGAGGTGTACGGAGTGGAAACGTGTGTGTATGAGGTGTACAGAGCGGAGCCGTGTGTGTACGAGGTGTACGGAGCAGAGCCGTGTCTGTACGAGGTGTACGGAGCGAAGCCGCGTGTGTATGAGGTGTACGGAGCGGAGCCTTGTGTGTACGAGGTGTACGGAGCGGAGCCGTGTATGTACGAGGTGTACGGAGCGGAGCCGAGTGTGTACGAGGTGTACGGAGCGAAGCCGTGTGTGTACGAGGTGTACGGAGCGAAGCCGTGTGTGTACGAGGTGTACGGAGTGGAAACGTGTGTGTATGAGGTGTACGGAGCGGAGCCGTGTATGTACGAGGTGTACGGAGCGAAGCCGTGTGTGTACGAGGTGTACCGAGCGAAGCCGTGTGTGTACGAGGTGTACGGAGTGGAAACGTGTGTGTATGAGGTGTACGGAGCGGAGCCGTGTATGTACGAGGTGTACGGAGCGGAGCCGAGTGTGTACGAGGTGTACGGAGCGAAGCCGTGTGTGTACGAGGTGTACGGAGCAGAGCCGTGTGTGTACGAGGTGTACGGAGCGGAGCCGTGTGTGTACGAGGTGTAGATTCTGACAGGCGCCTGTGTGACATTTTGATTTGCCTCCCATGTGTGCATGTTGCTGCCACCCCCCTGCCCGCGTTGGTCAGTTGAATGGGCCTTGTGTAGCATTCTAAATTTTATAAAAACTTACAGGTCTCTCCAGAGATGCTCCATTGGGTTTAGGTCAGGGCTCTGGCTGGGCCAGTCAAGAATGGTCAGAGTTGTTGTGAAGCCACTCTTTATTGTAGCTGTGTGCTTAGGGTCATTGTCTTGTTGGAAGGTGAACCTTCGGCCAAGTCTGAGGCCCAGAGCTCTGGAAGAGGTTTTCATCCAGGATATCTCAGTACTTGGCCACATTCATGTTTCCTTCAATTGCAACCAGTCATCCTGTCCCTGCAGCTGATAACCCCCCCCCCATAGCATGATGCTGCCACCACCATGTTTCACTGTTGGGATTGTATTGGGCAGGTGATGAGCAGTGTCTGGTTTTCTCCACACATACTGCTTAGAATTATCATAAAAAAGTTCTACCTACGTCTCATCAGACCAGAAAATCTTATTTCTCATAGTCTGGGAGTCCTTCATTTTTTGCAAACTCTATGGCTTTCATATGTCTTGCACCGAGGAGAGGCTTCCGCTGGGCCACTCTGCCATAAAGGCCTGACTGGTGGAGGGCTGCAGTGATAGGTGACTTTGTGGAACTTTCTCCCATCTCCCTATTGCATCTCTGGAGCTCAGCCACAGTGATCTTTGGGTTCTTCTTTACCTCTCCCATAATTGCTCAGTTTGGCTGGACGGCCAGGTCTAGGAAGACTTCTGCTGGTCCCAAACCTCTTGCATTTAAGGATTATGGAGGTCACTGTGCTCTTAGAAACCTTGAGTACTGCAGAAATTCTTTTGTAATCTTGGTCAGATCTGTGCCTTGCCACAATTCTGTCTCTGAGCTCCTTGGGCAGTTCCTTTGACCTCATGAGTCTCATTTGGTCTAGCATGCACTGTGAGCTGTGAGGTCTTATATAGACAGGTGTATGTCTTTCCAAATCAAGTCCTATCAATTTAATTAAACACAGCTGGACCCCAATGAAGAAGTAAAACCATCTCAAGGAGAATCACAAGGAAATGGACAGCATGTGACTTAAATATGAGTGTCTGACCAAAGGGTCAGAATACTTATGTCCATGTAATATTTCAGGTTTTTTTTTTTAATTTGCACAAATATCTACATTTCTGTTTTTTTCAGTCAAGATGTGTACATTAATGAGAAAAAAGTTAACTTTTTTGAATTTACCAAATGACTGCAATGAAACGAAGAATGAAATATTTGAAGGGGTCTGAATACTTTCCCTACCCACTGTATAGTTTCTATCCTGCTATACATGGTCCTCCTCCTGGAATATGGCCTTTATCCTGCTAAATATGTCCACCATCCTGGTATATATAGTCCTCCTTATCTCGTCACCATAGTACTCCAATTATTATAATGTACCTCCATATTTTATAATGTACCACCTTAATCCTCCATATATTATAACGCATCCTATACTCCTCCAGTCATAAGGTAGCCCCATAGTACTCCAATTATTATAATGCACCCACACTATCTTCCACATATTATAATGCAGCTTCTAATCCCTCCACATACTATAATGCAGCCTTATATCCCTCCATATAGTATAATGCAGCCTCATATCCTTCCATGTAGTAAAATGCAGCCTCATATCCCTCCATATAGTAAAATGCAGCCTCATATCCCTCCATATAGTAAAATGCAGCCTCATATCCCTCCATGTAGTAAAATGCAGCCTCATATCCCTCTATATAGGATAATACAGTATCATATCCCTCCATATAGTAAAATGCAGCCTCATATCCCTCCATATAGTAAAATGCAGCCTCATATCCCTCCATATAGTAAAATGCAGCCTCATATCCCTCCATATAGTAAAATGCAGCCTCATATCCCTCCATATAGTAAAATGCAGCCTCATATCCTTCCTTATAGCATAATGCAGCCTCATATCCCTTCATATAGTAAAATGCAGCCTCATATCCCTCCATGTAGTAAAATGCAGCCTCATATCCCTCCATGTAGTAAAATGCAGCCTTATATCCCTCTATATATGATAATACAGTATCATATCCCTCTATATAGTAAAATGCAGCCTCATATCCTTCCTTATAGCATAATGCAGCCTCATATCCCTCCATATAGTAAAATGCAGCCTCATATCCCTCCATGTAGTAAAATGCAGCCTCATAACCCTCCATGTAGTAAAATGCAGCCTCATATCCCTCTATATATGATAATACAGTATCATAGCCCTCCATATAGTAAAATGCAGCCTCATATCCCTCTATATATGATAATACAGTATCATATCCCTCCATGTAGTAAAATGCAGCCTCATATCCTTCCTTATAGCATAATGCATCCTCATATCCCTCCATATAGTAAAATGCAACCTCATATCCCTCTATATATGATAATACAGTATCATAGCCCTCCATATAGTAAAATCAAGCCTTATAACCCTCAATAAAGTTCTCGAGACCAAACTCCCAGGAATTGGTAAGTTATTCCCTACCAATATATAGGGGATAGGGGATACCTTCTAAACGTTAGAAAACCCCTTTAAGATAATGGCAGTATAACTTTGTGTGTTTGTTATCTCTATATATAGTCCAATGTAGCAGAGCTGATATAAAACCTCAGATATAGAAAGAAATGCCTTAATATGTAGCGGACTTGTTCTTTTCAGTGCAGCACAGCTGATTTTGTCATTGCAGAAGTGAATTTGACAAGTTCAAATCTGCTCCATCTGTATTGTCTATGAAGATAGTTTTGTCTCCGATGTCAGAGGCAAGAGGTCAGATACCTCCTGTCCCCTCATTCTATGAACACTGAACTATCTCTGTCATTTCAGCTCTTCGGGTGTTGATTGTATCCCTCCCTGTCCTCTACTTCTCATCTCTTCTCCATTACTCTCTTATCTCTTCTAGCTGAGAGTCCTCAGTGGTTGATACCTTTTAATGGCGAACGGAAAAGATGGTAAAGGATAGCAAGCTTTCGAGACTACTCCGGCCTCTTCAGAAAACACTCGGCACTCAGAAGCGTTTATCTGTTGCTGTTTTTTAGGCTGCTTAAGTATTTAAAGTTGTGTTCACTGGCAGAAGCTGTGCCTAAACAGATGGCTCTGGATCGAGAGACTCTAATGCCCTGCTTGGAGCTCCAGGAACGTGATGGCGGCCTCCACCGCTTGATATGGAAATGTGCTGACATTCCGTATTCAGAAAGCCATCGGCAACAAATGCTGCTTTGCATCATATTAAATGTTCACTTCTGTGTAATCAGTTTTGGAGACTGAAATAGATCAATAACAAAGGAGAGAGCTTCCTGATACAGGCAGAGGGTCTGTCGCGGGGCTACCCTGAGACCCTGGTGGATCGACCCCTCAATCGTGCTGTAACTGCTACTACAACCACTTCGGTTGACCTTGTTACTAAAAAACAAAACAAAAACATGAAAAAGAAGACTGGGTGTAATTATAATAGTAGGTGGTTTATTTTTAACTTTAGATGTGGTCTTATGGATACATCCATCAGATCTGCAATAATAATAATAATACTAATAATAATAATAATAATAAATCTTTATTTATATAGCACCAACATATTCCGCAGCGCTTTACAATACAGTGGTTTGTTTACAAAGGTAACAATAAAAAATATACAATATATAGTAATTAAAGTAGAGAATCAATGTAAAAAATCCAATACACTAAGCAGTGAATCAATGTAAATGTACAATACTCAAAGCAGAGAAACAGTGTAAAAAATACAGTACAGTAATTAGATACAATACAATAAGCATAGAATCAGTGTAAAAAGTATCATACAATAATTAAAGCGAAAATAAAGGTGACCCTGCTCAAAAGATTTACAATCTGCAACGGGATAGGGGTTACAAAAGGTACAGGGGCTTATTACAGTAATGGTCCAGGCATTTTGAGGAAGAGGGGGATAGAAATAAAGTTACATGAATGGTCACCAGACATCTGTGTAGAGCTTTTGGGTTTGGTGAAGTTTGAAGAAGAGATTATGATCAGGGAGATGGTACTGTATGTAGCCCATTCACTAAGGACTTCTAGTAGAGAGCATGATAGGCCGCCTTAAAAAGATGTGTTTTTAGGGAGCGTCTGAAGCTATGCAAGTTGTGGATAATCCTGATTTCTTGGGGTAGAGCATTCTGGAGAATTGGTGCAGCTCGGGAGAAGTCTTGGAGCCGGGAGTGGGACGATCGGATTAGTGCAGATGTTAGTTGAAGGTCATTTGTAGAATGTAGAGAACGGGTGGGGTGATGGACAGAGATGAGGGAGGAGATGTAGGGAGGTGCTGCACCGTGAAGAGTTTTGTGGGTGAGAACAAGCAATTTGAATTTGATCCTGTAGTGTATCGGCAGCCAGTGCAGCGACTGGCACAGAGGGGAGGCATCTGAGTAACGATTGGCCAGATGCGTGATCCCGGCTGCTGCATTTAGAATGGGCTGCATAGGGGAAATTTTGGAGAAGGGGAGGCTGATTAGTAGAAGATTGCAGTAGTCAAAGCGGGAATGGATTAGCGCCACGGTGAGGGTTTTTGTTGTTTCCATGGCGAGAAAGGGGCGAACTCTAGAGATATTCATCAGGTGCAAGCAACAAGATCAGACAAGAAATTGTGTATAGGAGGTGAAGGAGAGATCGGTGTCAAACATAACACCGAGACAGCAAGCGTGCTGACTAGGCATTATCGTGGTGCCTCACACAGAGAGAGAGATGTCAGATTTAGGGAGGTTAGTGGAGGACGGGAGCAGAAGTAGTTCAGTTTTGGAAAGGTTGTGTTTCATATAGAAAGAAGACATGATGTTGGAAATTGCAGCTAGACAGTCATTAGCATTCTTTAATACCATAGGGGTAAGGTCAAAGGCTGAAGTCATGGGCGTAACTACAACAGGTGCAAGGGTTGCAATCGCATCGAGGCCCTGGAGCCTAGGGGGCCCCAAAAGTCCCTTTAGCCTATAGTAAAAGACTAATGCTATTAAAGATTTGCAATGATTGGGGGTCCCGTTGGAGCTTTTGCATCAGGGCCCCTAAGCTTCAAGTTACACCAGTGGCTGGAGTGTATAGTTTTGTGTCATCAGCATAGAGATGGTACTGGAAGCTAAATCTGCTGATGGTGTGTCCAATCGGGGTCATGTAGAGAGAGAAGAGAAGAGGGCCAAGGACTGAGCCCTGAGGGACTCCAATAGTGAGAGGAAGAGAGGGGGAAGTGGACTCAGCAAATGATACACTGAAAGAGCGGTCAGAAAGATAAGAAGAGAACCAGGAGAGAGTGGTGTCCTTTATGCCAATGGAGTGCAGCATAGAGAGTAGGAGATGGTAGTCAACAGTGTCAAAGGCTGCAGAGAGATCAAGAAGAATAAGCAGAGTGGTCACTATTACGTTTTGCCGTCAGAAGGTCATTGGTCACTTTGATGTTTCTGTAGATTAAAGGGGGCGGAAACCAGACTGTAATGAATCTAGAAGAGAGAGAGTGGATAGGTAGCAGGTGAGGCAGGTGTAGACCAGGCGCTCCAAGAGTTTAGAGATGAAGGGGAGATTGAGACTGGTCTGTAGTTATTTGTGCAGGATGAAGTTTTCTTTAACTATGGAATAATGATAGAATGTTTGAAGGATGAGGTAAAGATGCCAGAGAAGAGGGAGAGGTCGAAGATTTTGGTTAGGTGAGTGGTGACGACCGGAGAGAGAGACTGGAGTAGGTGTGAGGGAATGGGGTCAGTGGTACATGTTGTAGGACAAGAGGCAGAGAGGAGTCTGGAGACTTCTTCTTCTGTGACTGGGTCAAATATGGAGAGTGAGCCACAGGAAATGTGAGGAAGAGTGGGAGTAGCAGCGCTTGGAGTCTGAGAGCTGATTTCCTAGCGGATGTTGTCCATTTTCTCCATAAAGTAAGAAGCCAGGTCATTACCAAAGAGGTCAGTGATGGGGGCCTGCACTGAGGAGAGAGTGAGAGGTGTCAAAATATTTTTTTGGACTTCCGGATCCGGCGCCTCCATGATTGCTTGAGGGTGGTGAGGCTCCCGCTTATACCGCCGACAAATTCATTAATTACCCGTCCCCGGGGCCGAAAATTCTACTCACCAGCCGGGAGAGAGTGGAAGCAACATCAGAGATGGATCGGTTTGTCATCAGGGGCACGGATGTGGAGTCGGCTGCTCCGGAGGACAGCGGCGGTATGCAAGGCGGTAGGGGAAGCATGGCGGTCGCAGGCACACGCACTGTCTCCACAGTGAGTGTGGAGGAAGAGGAGCGCGAGGTAGTGCATGTAGAGGAGGGCAGCTGCACCACTGAGGCCGGCGTGGTGAGGAAAAGAGAGGGGAAAAAAGCTATGAAATCCTTAGACCTGGACTATAAGCTATTAGCAAAGGAACTGGCCCTACATCTGGCAGATGAGTTCCAACAGGCAGTTTCTGAGCTAGTGCATGCTACTACTAAAGAGATGCAAGACAAATTATCCCAGCAGGAAGCACAGTTGCAAGAGGCAGAAAGCAGGATCTCTGAGGCAGAGGATAAGATTGTGGACCTGGAGAATCAAGTACTCACTTTACAGAAACAGTCCTCTTATGCATTAGAGAAACTTGAGGATCTGGAGAATAGATCTCGCAGGAGCAATCTAAAATTAATTGGCCTTCCTGAGACAGTTTCCACAGGCCAACTTGATGAGATCTTTGAAGTGGACCTGCCAAAAGCACTGGGCCTCACCCATAGGTGCAAGGTTGAGAGGGCACATAGGATCGGACCCCCAAGGGAAACAATGGATGATAACAGGGAAAAACGTGCACAATACAATAAAGAACCTCAAAAGCCAAGGCAGTCGGTGGCTAAATACCTAAACTATAAGGACAAGGAGGAGATTTTGAGGGCGTACAAGGCAAAACACCAGCCTTTACTTATACATGGCCATAAAGTATTGTTGTACGGTGACTTTTCCGTGGAAGTCACAAGACGTAGAAGAGCATTTAGCGGAGTCTGCACTTTACTTTTTAAGAGAAATGTGCGGTTTCAGTTAAGTTACCCGGCTATCTTGAGATTCAAAACGCCGGATGGCAAAATGCGGACTTTTAAAGACCCAGAAGAAGCCATGCACGCCATTAACCAGCAACGATACTCACCTTCTAGACAGACGCCAGAAGTCTTTAGCCCAGGGAAAGACCCAAGCGGACCCGAAATGGAAGCTGAGCGAGAACCAACCAGGTCGTATAGACTGAGATCAGAAGGCCCATTGGAAGGAGTCCGCGACAAGAATGCGACGCCAAGGGAACAGAGAACTCCCATGAACAGGCTGAACAAAAGAGGTGGACATGCAAAGTGAGGTGGTGACGATCCTCTAGAGAAGATGACGTGAACACCCACAGAAATCCAGAGCATAATGGCGCAAATGGAGAACACAACAAGGGCAGCTGTTCTATGTACGCTGCCCCCCTTTTCCTTTTTTCTCTTTTTTTTTTTTTTTTCTCTTTTTCTTTCATTCTAGGTTTGCACATGCAGTCGTGCTACTGGAGGACACTGGACAGGGTGAACGCGTCGTTCCTGTCACCGGAGCTTTGATGGAGGTTGGGGGATTCTTTAATATACTAAATCCAACAAATTGAACTGAGTATGGACAGTACTGTGAAAGACAGCAGGTCTGGGAAGTTACTTACTTTGAACGGGTATTCTGGTACCATGTTCTGTGTTTTATAGCTTTTCCTTGTTGCATTCATATGTTATAATTAAGGGTTTATGGAGGGGGGGACTTGGGAGACAAGTTGGGACAGGACTAATGAGGGGTCATGATGTTAATGATCCCAGTGATATAACGCATTGGATCAGCTATATCTTGCAAGGATAGTTTGTGCTCAATAGATAGGTGATAATGGCCCGGGGACTGGTTTACCTTGTCGAGTGGGTAGATACCCAATGGTACATATTACTTATTAAAGGCGGGGGAGATAACGGATGAAGCGGTTAGAGGAGGAAAAAAGTGAAGTCTGGACAGCGAGAGTAGTTGGAGGAGGATGAGGGGAGGATTAGGGGAACAGGGGGGGAAGGGGGGAGGGGAGGATCGAATGAACACCCGGTCGTCTTGCAGAGTACCTATGCACACATGAAGGAGTGTAACAGCATCACCACCTTTCAGCCAGGCCCAGAAATCACTGCTCACATTGATGAGTATCACATAAAATTGATACAGATACCACGATGGTCAGATGGATAACGTGGAATGTGAAGGGGCTACGTTCACCAAATAAACGAATGCTCATACTACGCCACTTGAAGCGACTGAGAGTTGACATTGCTTTACTCCAGGAAACGCATTTAAACGCAGATGACTTTTTCAGATTAAAAAAATTATGGGTGGGTGACGTATATGGCTCCAGTTCAGTGGACAGAAAGGCAGGGGTCATTATACTCATCAACAAAAATTTTGCACACAGGTTAATATCACAGGAGTCGGACAAGGAGGGGCGACTGATACATGTTGAGATTCAAGTCCAAGAAACGAAATATAGTCTTTATAACATATATGCTCCTAATGTGGCACAAAGGTCTTTCTTCAACAATCTCCAAAATAAGCTAGTCACTGATGGAAACACAAATAGGATCGTGGGAGGAGATTACAATGAAGTGATGAATAGGGATGAAGATAGAAGAGCCAAGGGGGGACAACTCACTAGGGGATGGAGGAAAGCTGCTTTAGACAAAGGGGCTTATTTACCGGAGATGGCTTCTAATTGGCAGTTAAAGGACGCATGGAGGATAACGTATCCCATGGAAAGGGAGTTTACACACTATTCGCACGCCCATGGAACATGGTCACGATTAGACATGTTCCTTATCTCTAACGGTGTTTTGCAAAAGATGTCGGACGTGCGGATAGAGAACATGGTCATTTCGGACCATAGTCCGGTGACAATGGAGACCACTGATATGTTCCAGAAGGGAACTGATTACTTATGGAGGTTCCCTTCCATGCTGACAAAAGAGGAGAATTTCAACACCTTACTGAAAGAATGGTGGCAAAATTTCGCAATGAATAATGCTGAACACACATCTAATCCAACATTATTCTGGGATACGGCAAAGGCAGTACTGAGGGGGAACATAATGGCATACTCAATAAAACTAAAGAGACAAATTAAGGAACAATACTTGGCCACGAGCAATAAGGTCAGGGAAGCATATACTGATTACAAGACTTCACTCTCAGATGAGGATAAAGAGACCTGGGTTCGGGCAAAGAGGGAGTTCGATGACTGGGCGCAACGGAGGGAAATCATACATAAAGGGTATCTAGAGATAGAACTGAACAGGCACGGTGATAAAGCGGGCAGATTGTTGGCTAACCTGGCGAGGGGGCAGCGTTCTTCCACACATATAGCAGCAATTAAAGATAGACAAGGTGGAATAGTGACGAACCCAAAGGATATAGTCAATACATTGGGCAGATTTTATGCCAATCTATATGCAGAGAGGAGTCATAATGATTCGCAGGGCCGGGATTGGTTGAGGGCTGTCAAAATGACCAAAATCACAGAGGAGGAGCTGTCAGATTTGAATGCTCCTATATCTGCAGAGGAAATTGATTCTGCTATAAAAGGCATTAGTTCACATAAAGCGCCAGGACCGGATGGGTTCAATGGAGCCTTTTTTAAGACGCTACGAGAACAAATAACTCCCACATTGCAGGACCTCTACAATAAGATTCTTCAAGGAGGAAGCTTGTCTGACGCATTTAACACGGCATATATAAAGCTTTTACCTAAGGGGAAGGGAGACTTATTGGATCCTGCGGGTTATAGGCCGATTTCGTTGATCAATCAAGATCTCAAACTTTTGTCTAAGATAATGGCGGAGAGATTGGCTGGAATTCTGCCAAACTTAATTATGCAACATCAAACGGGTTTCATAAAAGGGAGATCCACGACTATCAACATCAGAAAGGCCATGCTGCTGATGGATGTAGTGAGGAACAAACCACTTCGGGGGGAGGAGGATCCAGCCATGGTCACCCTGGATGCGGAAAAAGCATTTGATAGTGTGGGGTGGCCGTGGCTGGGTCAAGTACTTGATGAGATCGGACTGACGGGCCCCTTTCGTCAATTTCTTACAACTTTGTATCATAACCCTAGGGCACGAGTATACACGCCAGGCTTCTTGTCAGACACATTTAAGCTAGAGAGGGGAACCAGACAGGGATGCCCATTGTCGCCTTTACTGTTTAACCTCGCTGTGGAGCCGCTAGCAAGACACCTCAATGAATTCAGTGCATTCACGGGGATTAGAGTAGGCAAGATGGAAATCAAGTCTGCATTTTATGCGGACGACATTATTTTATTTCTGAATAACCCCAAACAAGACCTCCCGAATCTATTATCAGAGATTGAGCGATTTGGTCAATTCTCAGGTTTTCGTCTAAACAAGAATAAATGCGAACTCCTATTCATAAGATCGGACAAAAAACGGGATCAGAGCGATAAGGTGTGTGAGATCCCCATAGTGAAAGAACAACTTAAATATCTAGGAGTATATCTGGGTAGAACACCAAATCAGATTTATAAATTAAATTTTACACCAATTATAACAAAGATAGAAAAAGAGCTGGAGAGGTGGAAGGGATTGCCATTGTCACTATTAGGACGCTGCCACCTTCTTAAGATGGTAAGCTTTGCCAGGTTGCTGTACCCTCTACAAACGATACCAATGTTATTACGGCATGGGGATGTTACTAGGCTCAACAAAGCCTTCTCTAAATTTGTATGGAAGGGAAAGAGAGCAAGGATATCTATTCGATCTTTAATGCATTCAAAAGAAGAAGGGGGTGTGGGGATGCCTAATATACGGGGGTACAACTTAGCATGCATATTGCGTTATGTTTTGGACTGGGTGAAGAAGACTAGCAGGTATTCTGATCTGGCCCTCGAATCGGCGTTTGGTGGACCCTGGGAGCTATCAGCGCTATTGCACTCTCCGTTACATTACTTACCGACTCACATTAAATCTTCAGTACTGTGCAAAGACACCATAGCAACGTGGAAGGCGGTTAGGAAAAAAACTGAAGTTGTCTTGGAGGGTGTCAAAGCATCTGAGCCCGTGGGCTTACCCGGCCTTTAAGCTTGGAAAGGAGAATAGCCTGTTTGTGGAATGGCGCAGGAGAGGTGTCAAAACTTTGGAGGATTTATTAAATGTATCGGAAAAAAGATGGATGACAGGACATGAAGTATTGCACAAATACTGTTTACCTAGGTTTCAATTGGCACAATTCAGTCAATTGAATCATTATGTCTTACGTAATTTAACAAATGTCACGAAGGAGATATCCAAGACTATATGGGATGAGCTAGTGTCCAGAGATGCGATGGATATTACAATTTCGTCTGTATATAAATTGTTGAGACCTGAATTACAACCATCAGTCAAAACTAAGATGTTTGGGCGATGGCGACACCATTTTGAGGGGGCTGACTTACCTCAAAAAATTTTACAGGGGTGGGGACTGGTTAGGAAATTTATCATCAATGAAAAATGGCGAGATAGCCACTTTAGAGTCATGCATGGGACTATACTGGGGTTTGATATACCACCACACCCCAGCCGCCCGGATAGACTGGTGAGTTGCCCTAAATGTGGACAACCCGGAACTGATCTGGAGCATGGGCTGTGGTCGTGCCCGACAACGAGAATATTCTGGGGAAAGGTGCAGCGATTGGTCCATAGGGCATGTGGGGTCAGGTTGGATCTAAAACCTATATGCTGGTTATTTCACTATACGGAAGACAGGATGCAAGGGGAGAATGTACCTGTATTGTTCCACACAATTGCGCTGATGGCGAAACGTTTTATTCTTCAGCGTTGGATTGCAACAACTTTACCGGGGGAAAAAGAAATCCACTCAGCACTGTTAGAGACATTATATCTGGATAAGAGGGAGACGGTGAGGAATATAAAGACGTTGGCTAAACGCTTCTTCCATAAGTGGAGATCATTCATGGAAAATACCCTCGCTGATTCGGATATTCAAAATGTGATGATTTCTTTTAAATATTCAGAATGGTACGCTTTGGAGGAATTGGGCGGGACGTTGGGTAGATTACGAATAGATGCAAGGAGTGATCAGCCAAATTGACAATTATAATATATTGAAGATGTCAGTTACTGGAGGGAAGGGTATGTGGGATATGGTGCTCTGTTGGATGACACGGGTTATGTTGAACTATATAGTTTATATATTTTTTTTTTTTTCTCTTATCTCTATTGGGGAAGGGGGGATTATACCGAAAATATTGCCAAAATGACTAATGATATCTTAAAGTATAATATGTTGATGAAAATGCATTTTGTATGGGATTGTATTCTTGATTTTATATTTCATGTGGTGAAAGCAATAAAAAATGATTATGGAAAAAAAAAATAAAAATATTTTTTTGATTGTTGCATAGTGAGGAGACCATGGTGGTGAAGTAGGTCTGTTTGGCGAGGTGAAAGGCAAAGTTGTAGGTTTTTAGCATGAATTTATAATGGATAAAGTTTTCTGGTGAGCAAGGTATCCTTCATAGGCATTCAGCACTCCTAGAGCATCGCTGGAGAAATCGAGTTTGTGATGTGAGCCAGGGCTGTTTTATTCTATGTTTGGAGGTTCTAAGGGTGAGGGGCGCTACTTGGTCCAGAGTGCTTCTGAGGGTGTCATTGTAATGATTTACTGCCAGATCAGGACATTAGAATGAGCAGATTGGGGACAGTGATGATTGTAGAGTCTGTGAATGTATGAGGGTTAATGCCCTGTAGATTTCTGGATGTGTGATAAGTAGGGGTGTGCTGTGGTGGGCCAGGGTTTGTGAGCATGAAGGAGAGAATGTTAAGGTCAGAGGGGAAGAGGTGAATTATCTATGGAGGAGGTTGAGCAGAGCCGGACAAAGACTAGGTCAAGGATATTATCATCTTTGTGTGTCTCCGAGGTTGAGAGCTGTGAGAGGCCAAGAGACGTGGTTAGAGATAGGTGCTGGATGCAGATGGGGAGATGGGGCTGTTTATGGGATTGTTAAAGTCTCCCATAATGAGGGTTGGTAATTCTGAGGACATGAAGTGCGGCAGCCACGCGGAAAAAATGATCGAGAAAGTGGGTGGGTGAACCTGGGGGTGGTATACAACCGCTACTCTGAGGGGGAGGGGATGGAATAGCCTAATGGTGTGGACCTCAAAAGAGTGGAATGATAGTGATGGGGCTGGGGGAATGACCTGGAAAGTACATTGTGGGGACAGGAGGAGGCCAACTCCACCGCCACGTCTGTTCCCAGGTCTAGGGGAGTGAGAGAAGTGTAAGCCGCCGTAAGAAATAGCATCAAGGGAAGCAGTGTCTGAGTCCTGGATCCAGGTTTCAATGCGGGCCAGGAGGTTAGGAGAGTTAGTAATAAAGTAATTATGAATGAAGGGAAGCTTGTTGCATACAGACCGTGGATTCCAGAGAGCAAAATTAAAAGATGGAGATGAAGGTGTGCACATAATGGCAATAAGTTTAGTAGGGTTTCTATGTGAGGTGGGGGAGTGGTTGAAGTTGGCAGAGGGCGGACCAGGTTTGGGAGAGATATCACCTGAAAGGAGCAGCAGCAAAAAAAGAAAGAGCAAATTATTTTTTGGATTTAGGACATGGTTTATTATGCAAAACTTTGGAATATGATGGGTTGAGGTTCTTCAGTAAACTGAAGATAGCATGGGAGCTGTACATGGAGTAGGGAAGGAGAGAGAGGCTGATGTGAATGAGTGGTGATGGAGGGGGAATAGGGTGGTAGAAGTGGGTGGCGAAAGCACATAGGAAAACAAACATTGAAATAATAGACATGGTAAAGATAGGTAGTGAAAAGAGTTACGTTGTTTTTAGTGGCCCTCTATTTCATTACCTTCCAGTCTATCATAGTCAATTCTGGTTAATTTCAAGTCTATTTCAAATCATGAAGCATTGGCCTAGACCTAGACAGTGACAAGGATTTATCAGAGGTTATTATCAATAAAACTTTAATCACATACAGAAGATGTAAAAACCTGAGAGATGTGTTAGCCTGAAATAGACTCATGCCGAAAGAATCTTGGCTTTATGTTGCAGGTCCTGTGGAAAACTTTAGATGTGGAAATTGCCCATTTTGCAGTTTCCATGACATTAAGAACTGAGAGCTCAAGGTGCTAATGGTAGGAATGATAAAAATTATCTTGTTGTTTTCCTATAATGCTATTATCTGACCTGCTATTCTGTGTATTTATTGCTGTTGCACTTTGTGTTTCTCAATATGCCTTCCACGACAGTATTGGAGGATGTTGACCACGCCCTATTAGGGGACAGGAATACATACAGGTTAAAAAACCCTCCCTACTGCCAACCACCAGTGTTTTCCTGTCCTCATTGGGGCATGGAGAGGTCCTTCAGTGCTATCAGGCCAGTGCAGGAGCAGTGGATCTATTTTTAACTTTTTTTCAGCTGGGCAGTGGTCGGTCGGGTGTCCTCCCTCTTCATCCTTACTGCTCCCGTCTCTCGGGATTCGGGACCTCCCTGGCCTTCCTGAGCCTCTGGTGGAGGTAAAGCAGACCCGGGGTTATATACGCCAGAGGCCTGCTTCAGCTCTCTGGCGTCTCCCCCTTCCAGCAGTGCCAGCGCACGCACCCGGAAGTAACGTCATTAAAGGGTGTGACTCACATCCGGCTTTCTGTGGTCCCTTGTGGAACGCAGATAGTTTGCGCATTTTCTCAGACCAGGAGGCGGCTTTGTGCGTGCTAATTAGTCCGCAGGTGGCCGTAAGGGGGAGATAACAGGATGGGGGCACAGTATTTCCTATAAATACCCGCCAGAAGATGTACCAGGTAAGGCTATTCCTAACATGGAGGGTGACAGATCTTTCCCTGCATCTGCAGAGCCCAGCGCATCCCCGTAGTAGTAGGGGTCTGGTCACTTTGGGGTTAATTTAGCCTCTCTCATTTGAGTTGACAATCTGTTAATCCCTGCCTTCTATATTACACTGTGTATCCCCTTCACTTCCCCTCTTAGGGAGTCAAGGCCCCTATTGCTAAGAAGACAAAATACCATCCCGCAAGTATGGCGTCTGTGCCAAGAAGCTGCCTTCATCCTACAAAAAGAAGCTGTGTCAGTCCTGTATTGAAAGCATTGTTAAATAAGAAAATCCTTCACTCCTGGATGAGCCCAGAACTTTGGTTAGACAGTCCAAGTAGTCAGACAGGAAGTCCAGGCATCCATTGCTGCCTTACCTCATTACACTTCATCCTCCAGAGCCTCTCCCCACAAAACGAGGAAGATTCAGGTGGGAGATTCAGATGTTATTTCTGACGAGAGCCATAGTTTTGCCTCAAATTAATTAAGGGAAAGGAATGTTCATCTTTCATTAGAAAACCCCAGTATAAGAGGTACTACTTCTCAGATAATATGGAGGAATTACTAGACGTGGTTAGGAGCACCATGGGGTTAAAAGATGAGGAAGCTCTCTGTTCCTTTCAAGATGAGATGTTCGGGGGTCTTGAGACAAAGAAGAGAACTGGGTTTCCGGTATTTGAGACCATCCAGGAGCTCATTTGCCAGGAATTGGAAGCTTCTGAAAACCAGCTAGTCACCCCTTCCGAGTTGAAGCATTGTTTTCCCCTGGAAGGAGATGCAAACAATTGGGACATTCACAAGGGAGATATTTAGGTGGCAAGGATGGCCAAAAAGACCTCGTTCCCTTTTGAGGACTCATCCCAGTTGAAAGACCCCCTAGATCGGAAAATAGAAAGTGTCCTTAAAAAGTTCTTGGAAACATCTTCTGCCTCTTTTAAAACTAATATTGCCTCCACTTGTGTGGCCAGATCCCTTTTCAAATGGCTGTGCCAATTACAGGAACATCTGTCTCAGGGTTCGTCCAGGGAAGAGCTACTGGATTCCGTCCAACTCATCCAGAAAGCAAACGGGTTCTTAGCGGATACTTCAGCTGAGTCAGTACGAATCCCGGCTAGGGCAGTCATATCATCCAATTCTGCATAAAGAGCTTTGTAGCTTAAGATGTGGAGCGGAGGTGTCACCTTTAGGTGAAGCTCTGTTCCATTCCTTTTCATGGGGACTATGTATTCGGGCCTGCTCTGGACAAGGTCCTAAAAATAGGAAGGGAAAATTGGGGCACTGGAGCTACCCCAAAGGAAGTAAATACCATAACATCCTAGTGCCCCAGCAGCAGCATAAGCAGGCAGAGAAGCAATGACTGACTCTCGGGCTTCCTGCCCCAGTGGCAGGCAATATATTCTTGTTATTGGATCCTCAGTACCATCAAAGAGGGCCTTCGTTTGGAGTTTGATTCCTGCCCTCCCGGGGTCTAAGGATCACTTCCTTTCTATCTCAGGGAGCTCAAAATCTATTGTCAATCGGTCTACAGGACCTGCTGGATTCCGGGAGTAATATCACCATTCCCCCTCGACGAGGAAGGAATGGGTCATTACTCGAGGCTGTTCTTAGTACGGAAACGGTCAGGGTCTCCTCACATCATAATCAACCTGAAGAATCTGAACCATCATATTAAATACAGATGGTACAAGATGGAGTCCATCAAGTCAGCCATTCCACTAATAGGGCAAGACTATATAATGGCCACATACCGATCCATCAAACGCACAGGAAATTTCTCCGCTTCACAATATCCCAGAACAGTGTGATAAAGCACTTCCAGTACAATGTGCTGCCATTCGGCATCTCGTCAGCTCCCTGGGTGTTCACGAAGATCATGGCAGAGGTTATTGCATATATGCAGAATCAAGATATCTGTGTAGTCCCATACCTAGACGACATGCTGATCATTGCACCATATGCCCCAATGCTCCATCTGCATGTTTCCAAAACCTTGGAGATCTTTCGCTTCCTGGGTTGGATCCCAAATCTGAGGAAGTCAGAAATTCTTTCCTCATCAAGAAGAAGATTCCTGGGAGTTCTGTTAGATTCCAACAAACATACATTGTTCCTTCCAAAGGAACATCAAGTAGTTCTCAAATGCTCAAATACAAGATTTTGAATTTCAGGAATCAGAAAATTCCTACCTTGAGAGCAGCTATGTCAATACTCGAGTCAATGACATCCTGTATCCAGTCAGTGACCTGGGCTCGGGCTCACTCAAGACTTCTCCAAGAGCACATCTTGAACTCTTGGATCAGACGTCACGATTCACTAAACAAACAAATCCAGATTCCAGGTCAGGTGAAGGCTTCTTTTTCCTGGTGGCTAAGCTCCAATAACCTTCAAAAGGGGATAGCATAGCATCAAAATCCTCTAATTACAGTGACCACCGATGCCAGCATAAGACATTGAGCAGCTATAGTGGCACAAACTCCATTTTAGGGCAGATGGAGGCCAGAAATCAGAGTCAGGTCATCTAATTTCAGGAAACAAAAGGAGCTAGAAGTGATGCCCAAAGCTGCAATCAACCTGGTCCAGGGGGCACACATCAGAGTGTACGCAGACAACATGACCGCAGTTGCCTTCCTTCGACATCAGGGGAGTACGAAGGTACAGTGGGTAGAGAAAGTATTCAGACCCCTTTACATTTTTTCACTCTTTGTTTCATTGTAACCATTTGGTAAATTCAAAAAAAGTTCATTTTTTTCTCATTAATGTACACTCTGCACCCCATCTTGAATGAAAAAACAGAAATGTAGATATTTTTGCAAATGTATAAAAAAAACAAAAAACTGAAATATCACTTGTTCATAAGTATTCAGACTCTTTGCTCAGACACTCATAGTTAAGTCATATGCTGTCCATTTCCTTGTGATCCTCTTTGAGATGGTTCTACGCCTTCACTGGGGTCCAGCTGTGTTTAATTAAACTGATAGGAATTGATTTGGTCTATACAAGACCTCACAGCTCACAGTGCATGTCAGACCAAATGAGAATCATGAGGTCAAAGGAATTGCCCAAGGAGCTTAGAGACAGAATTGTGGCAGGGCACAGATCTGACCAAGGTTAAAAAAGAATTTCAACAGTACTGAAGGTTTCTAATGGTACCTTTACACACCGCCACAACAGGATGCATACAACCCGCTACAGGCTACAAATGTGGCTTGTAGCGCCAATATCGCCCGTAGTAGCGGCGTCTGAAGACGGGACGACACAGCCGGCTACAGATACATCTGTATCCGTACACTGCCCATAAACAGATGGCTACATCGCCGATTGTAGCGAGCTGTATCGGCGTGTAAAGAACCCACAGAAGGGAACTCTGGACACCCGGCGATGTAGCTGCAATGTAGCTAAGGCGTCACCCAGGCTCTGTGTTACCGCGCCCCATCTGCGATCATTGGTGGAAGCTCCTGCATGACGATTGGTAGTCGCTGCATAGGGAGGCATATTTAAGGAGCTGACCAGTCACACTACACAGTTGCTCGAGCGTCATGTATTAGTCAGCCTCCTGCGCTGGCTGGCCAATCATGATGTTATTGCTTTGTCCTATCAGCGTACGGAATTCTCGTAATCCACAATTGTGGCACGCCTATGTGCTGTCCCTGCTGCACCAGGTCCGCCCATATTAGCTTGTTGTAGCGTTGTGTAAATGAGGTACGCTGAGCTACAGATGGCTACTTGAGACACCCGGCGATGTAGCCAGCTGTAGATGTAGCGTAGCGTAGCACACCTTGTGGCGGCGTGTAAAGAGGGTGCGGTTCCCGTTGGTAACCGTTTGGGCGTGCTCGTGCACGTGAAGTAGCCGTTGGTATCCATCCTGTTGTGGCGGCGTGTAAAGGTACCATAAGAGCACAGTGACCTCCATAATCCTTAAATGGAAGATGTTTGGGACTACCAGAAGTCTTCCTAGACCTGGCTATCCAGCCAAACTGAGCAATCATGGGAGAAGAGCCTTCATGAAAGGTAAAGATGATCACTGTGGCTGAGCTCCAGAGATGCAGTATGGAGATGGAGGAAAGTTCCACAAAGTCAACTATCACTGCAGCCCTCCTCCAGTCCGGGCCTCTATGGCAGAGTGGCCCAACGGAAGCCTCTCCTCAGTCTTCCACATATGAAAGCCTGCATAGAGTTTGCAAAAAAACACATGAAGGACTCCCAGACTATAAGAAATAAGATTCTCTGGTCTGATTAGATGAAGATACAACTTTTTGGTGATAATTCTACGTGTTATGAGTAGAGATCAGGGGCGGAACTACCATGGTGCAGCTGGTTCAGCTGCACCAGGGCCCCGACCGGCTAGGGGGCCCCTTCAAGCCTGCAGGGGGGCCCCCAACCGACCCCCATAAGCCGTTGTCAGAGGAGAGGAGGATCAGGCAAGGGAAGCAGAAAGCCTCCTGCTTCCCTTGCATGATCTCCTCTCCTCTGCCCCTCCGGCTCCCAGGAGCGCACTCGGCGTAGCTCAGCAGGTAGAAGAGCCGCTGCAAATACCTCTCCAACGGTCGCCGCCAGCTGTACCCCCAACCCCCCCGCTCCTCACCATGACTGCACCAGGGCCCTCTGGGGTCAAGGTCCGCCACTGGTAGAGATAACCAGCCACTGCTCATCACCTGCCCAATACAATTCCAACAGTGAAACGTGGTGGCAGCATCATACTATGGGGGTGTTTTTCAGCTGCAGGGACAGGGTGACTGGTTGCAATTGAAGGAAACATGAGTGTCAAGTACAGAGATATCCTGGATGAAAATCACTTCCTGGACCTCAGACTTGGCCGAAGGTTCACCTTCCAACAAGACAATGACCCTAAGCACACAGCTAAAATAACAAAGCAGTGGCTTCACAACAACTCTGTGACCATCCTTGACAGCCAGAGCCCTGACCTAAACCCAATTAAGGATCTCTGGAGAGACCTGAAAATGGCTGTCCCCCAACGTTCACCATCCAACCTGACGAAACTGGAGAGAATCTGCAATGAATAATGGAGGGAGGATCCCCAAATCCAGGTGTGAAAAACTTGTTGCATCATTCCCAAGAAGACTCATGACTGTACTAGGTCAAAAAGGTACTTCTACTAAATATTGAGCAAAGGGTCTGAATACTTATGATCATGTGATATTTCAGTTTTTGTTTTTTAATAAATTTGCAAAAAATTCAATGTTTCCGTTTTTCAGTCAAGATGGGGTGCAGAGTGTACATTAATGAGAAAAAAATGAACTTTTTTGAATTTACCAAAAGGCTGCAATGAAACAAAGAGTGAAAAATTTAAAGGGGTCTAAAAACTTTCCGTACCCACTGTAGACAGCCTGAAGTTGATCGCCGGCAGAATATTCTCCTGAGCAGAAAAAAAGAGAATTTTGTTTACGTACCGTAAATTCTTTTTTCTTTAATCATCAATGGGAGACCCAGACAATGGGGTTTAGGGCTCTGCCCTCCGGAGGTCACACTAGGTACTACAAGTTTGTAGACACCGCCTCCTCCGCTTATAAACCCCCACCGTAGGAGACATCCTCAGTTTAGTCCATAAGCTGCGAGGAGAAAAATAAACCACACCCGAAACATCGGGAAGAATGCCGTGCACAGACGGTGTAACAACCCGGAAAACACTGTCTCAACAGAGAACAGATCAAATGCAAAACATGCAACGGAACAACTGGGTGGGTGCTGGGTCTCCCATTGATGATTAAAGAAAAAAGAATTTACGGTACGTAAACAAAATTCTCTTTTTTCTGGTCATCATAATGGGAGACCCAGACAATGGGGATGTCCTAAAGCAATACCCCAGGGCGGGAAGAGTTCCTCAACAAGACGGATAACACATGGTTCCCATTAAAGGTGGGCAACCGCCGCCTGGAGAACCCGCCTGCCCAAACTCGCATCCGCAGAGGCATGGGCATGCACCATATAGTGCTTAGAGAAAGTGTGCAGGCTGGACCAAGTGGCCGCCTGACACACCTGTAGAGCAGACGCTCGATGTCGCAAGGCCCAGGAGGCACCTACAGCTCTCGTAGAGTGTGCCTTCAAACCCACCGGGAGAGGCAAACCAGAAGACCGGTAAGCCTCCTGAATGGGAGCCTTGATCCATCTGGCCAAGGTCGACTTCGAAGCCGCGGCCCCCTTACAGCGACCCATCGTGAGGACAAATAAGGAATCCGAACTCCTAAAGGAGGCGGTCCTGGACACATAAATGCGTACAGCCCTCACGAGATCCAGAGTATGGAGGTCGCGCTCAACCTGATGAACGGGAGCGGGGCAAAATGATGGGAGAACAATCTCCTGGTTTAGGTGAAACGTTGAAACCACCTTCGGCAAGAATTCTGGCCGTGGGCGCAACACCACCTTGTCTTGGTGAACCACCAGAAAGGGTGACTTGCACGAAAGTGCAGCCAATTCTGAGACCCTTCTCAGAGATGTAATCGCCACCAGAAAGACCACTTTCTGGGACAGACGAGAGAGAGAGATGTCTCTCAGTGGCTCAAACGGCGGTTTCTGCAGTGCCGCCAGGACCATGTTGAGGTCCCAAGGGTCCAGAGGTCGCCTGTAAGGCGGAACCACCCGCGACACCCCCTGCAGAAATTGACGGACCTTCGGGAGGAGCGCCAAGCGCCTGTCAAACAGCACTGAAAGTGCTGATACTTGACCTTTCAGAGAGCCAAGGGACAATCCCAACTCCAACCCCGACTGTAGGAAGGCCAACAATGTCGGGATGGACAAAGGCCACGGTGAGCGTCCACCAGAGGCACACCAGGAGAAAAAGATTTTCCACGTTCTGTGGTATATCTTCCTGGAAACAGGTTTCCTTGCCCGATTCATCGTGGCAACCACCGTAGGAGAGAAGCCCCTGGATGTCAGCAGCCAGGCCTCAAGAGCCATGCAGTCAATCTGAGGGCCCTGGAATTGAGGTGGAAGAATGGCCCTTGCGCGAGTAGATCTGCGCGTTCTGGAAGGGCCCACCGGTGTCCGCCTGACAGTTGCCACAGGTCCGGGTACCAGGACCTCCTGGGCCAATCTGGAGCCACTAGAATGGCTACTCTGCATTCCGTCCTGATTTTCCACAGAACCCTGGGAATCAGAGCCAGAGGCGGGAACACATATGGTAGCTGGAAGCTGGACCAACTCAGGATCAGGGCATCCGCCCCCAGAGACTGAGGATCCCACGATCTTGCCATGTATTGAGGCACCTGATGATTCAGCCGTGAGGCCATCAGATCCACGTCCGGAGTGCCCCATCTGCCGCAGATGTCCCGGAAGACGTCTGGATGTAGAGACCACTCTCCGGCGTCCATTCCCTGTCGGCTCAGGTAGTCGGCCTCCCAGTTCTCGACCCCTGGGATGTGAACTGCGGAGATCAGGCAGTCGTGTTCCTCCACCCAAGCTAGAATGCGGTGGACTTCGGCGAGGGCCTGAGCACTTCTGGTCCCTCCCTGATGATTTATGTAGGCGACGGCCGTCGCATTGTCGGACTGCACCCGAATGGGTTGTCCTGACAGGAATGTCTGAAACGCCAGGAGCGCCAGATAGACCGCCTTGATCTCCAGCACGTTGATCTGCAACGCCGACTCCGACTGAGTCCAGAGGCCTTGAGCCCTGTGGTGCAAGAACACCGCGCCCCAGCCCTTCAGACTGGCGTCGGTGGTCACCACTAACCATGACGGTTTTAGGAAGGACCGGCCCCGTGACAAGTGACGTGGCTGGAGCCACCACTGTAGGGAGTCCCTGGTTGGTTGTGACAGCGTCACCAGCCGATTCAGCGAGATCGTCCTCTTGTCCCATCTGCGAAGAATCTCCAGCTGGAGAGGACGGAGGCGAAACTGTGCGAACGGCACCGCCTCTATCGCCGCTACCATGCGACCCACCAGTCGCATCAATACCCGTAGGGATGACTGTGGTGACAGGAGGACATTCTGCACTCCTGATTGGATCGCAAGCTGCTTGGCTTGAGGTAGGGACACCAGGGCCGAGTCCGTGTGGAAGTCCATGCCCAGATATGTCAATGACTGGGTCGGAACCAGGGTCGACTTTTGAATGTTGATAAGCCACCCGAACCGTTCCAGAGACTTCATGGTCACCTCCAGGCTCACCCGACAAAGGTCTTCCGATGGCGCCCTGACCAACAGGTCGTCCAAATAGGGTATGACGGCGTGTCCCTGCGCATGCAGGAGAGCCATCATGGAGGCCATCACCTTTGTGAACACCCGTGGTGCCGAGGCTAGCCCGAATGGCAGTGCCACAAATTGGAAGTGCTCTTCCCCCACTGCGAATCTCAACCAGCGCTGATGAGCTGGTGCAATGGGAACGTGAAGGTAAGCGTCCCTGATATCGATGGACGCTAGGAAGTCTCCCTGTGACACAGCCGCGATCACGGAGCGCAGGGATTCCATGCGGAACTTCCGAACCAACACGTGACGGTTGAACAACTTGAGGTCCAAAACCGGGCGAAAAGAGCCGTCCTTCTTTGGGACAATAAAGAGGTTGGAGTAAAAACCCCTGAACCTCTCTTCCGTGGGCACTGGGACCACTACTCCGTCTCTGCGGAGTCCCTCCAACACCAGGTGAAAAGCCTGAGCCTTTTCTGGAGATGGAACCGACCGATGGAATCGGGGTATCGGTTTTGACGTCAGCTCTATCCTGTAACCTCGCGAGACCACGTCTCGAACCCACTGATCTTGAACGTGAAGTAGCCACTTGTCCTGAAAGCGAGACAGGCGGCCCCCCACCTGTGGGGAGGCAGGATGAGAGAGCGAGTCATGTCGAGGCGGGCTTGGGGGTGGCAGCCGCTGCCCCGCCGGCTTCTTCTGACGACTCTTGGAACGCCACTGAGCAGCAGGCTTGCCCCCTCGGTCCGAGCGAGCGGACGTCGTTGATGACTGTGAACTGGATCGAAAGGACCACTGCTTAGGGTTCCTTTTCACGGTATACCGTGGCTTAGGCTTATTCTGCGGTATCTTAGACTCAGCAGAATCCTTTATCAATTTGTCCAGCTCGGTGCCAAAAAGCCTGTCACCAGCGAACGGAAGATTTTGCAAAATCTTCTTGGATGTGGCATCTGAGTCCCAAAGACGCAGCCACAACAGCCTGCGGATCGCAATTGCATTGGCCGAGGCCACAGCAGAGCGAGTGGCAGTTTCCAAAGATGCCGTCCTGGCGTAATCCGCATAAGCTCTTGCTCTGTCGGTAAGCGCCAGGACCTCTGGGCTGGACCTAGCTAGATCAGTGATACCATCCAAACAGATAGTAATCGCTTGTAGGGTCCAGACCGCGGCAAAATTAGGGGCAAACGAAGACCCCACAGCCTCATAGGAAGACTTGGCGAGTTGCTCGACCTGTCTATCAGTAGCATCCTTCAATGAGGAGCTATCAGAGGCAGAAAACAAGGAGCGCGCAGCAATCCTAGTCATGGAAGCATCCACCTTGGGAGACTGCGACCATTCCTGGAGCGCCTCCTGGGGAAAGGGAAAGCGATTGTCCTTAGTTTTACGGACATAACGCCGCCCAGGATGTAACCTGGGAGCTTTAATCACCCTTCCGAAATTAGTGTGGTCCAAGAAGGAGCCACTTGGTCTAGCCTCTGGCCGCAGCCATTGATAGACCTCCTTGGGGTGTACAGTCACCTCCTCAGTAGGAGTGACAAGACGTAATGTCTCATTGATGGAGGACACCAGATCCTCCACCCCATCTGGAGGTTCAGACATAGACCCGAGAGTAGAACCCCCATCATCTTCCTCACCATCAGAGGAACGCTCCTCCTCAGAGAGAGTCTGGAGCTCAGGAGAAGCCTCACGAGCTCGCTTAGGGGGTCTTACAGCAGAAGTAAGAGACACCCGGGGGTAACTGGGAGGAGTAGCTGGGTTCTCCAGTCTCCTATACAGTGCCTCCAGGGATTGCGACATGGAGGACATCTGGGACAGCAGAGATTCATTGATCTTATTCTGCGTTTCCCATGGCCCTGGGATCACCTGAACCTCAGGGTATACTCCCGGATTTGCAGACTCAGTAGTAGCAGACCGGGCCTCTGGGCGTCCGCAGTTATTGCAGGACCCCTCCACCAGTGTCCCGTTGCATGTAGCACAGGTAATGGTGACCACCGCCGCCTTAGCAGCATGCTTCCCAACTGAGGACATCTCCACAGTGAAGGGAATATAAGCCAAAGTTCACAAACAAACCGGGAATCCCGGTGGCTTACCGACCGCAGTAAAGCGGTAGGAGGAATCGTGTGTGTGTGTGTGACCTCCGCGAGTTCCGGTCTCCCTTGTAAGTGCAGACACGCGCTGCAGCCAGATCCCAGCCGGGAAGTGAGGGAGAAGATGGCCGCCGACAGTGAAGATGTGGGCGGAGCCAGGAACACGCGGGAAGAACACACAACACGCCCATCGGTGATGTCACCACAAGGGCTGCTTCCTCCTCCTCCAGGCTGCCTCAGTAATGGAGGTGCCAGAGCCCGCAGCGCGGGAAACGAGTGTGAAATATCAACACACACACTCAGACTGCATGTACACACAAAACACCCGCAGTCTACAGCCTCAGCCCCTGTGATACACAGGGTGGTCAGCCAGGGTGACCCCAGCACAGGGTCACCACCAGAACCGCGGACCCGAGGGTAACCGCGCGGTCTGAGTGTCATGACACAACAGTGACAGACACTACCCCCAGGCACACAGGAGACACACCAGGTGCCTCAGTGCCGGTCCGGTCTGTAAGCACCATTTAGGGAGGCCTCGGACGGGGGTGCAGCACCAGTCTGGTCTGTAAGCACCATTTAGGGAGGCCTCAGACTGGGCCGCTCAGCACAAGTCCGGAGTGTAAGCACCATTTAGGGAGGCCTCGGACTGGGCTGGCTCCGTCCGGTCTGTAAGCACCATTTAGGGAGGCCTCGGACGGAGCGGAGCTGTGCAAGGCTCCAGGCTCCCCCTTACCAGAGCCTCCATGGAGGGATGGAAAGGAAAGGAGCGCGACAGCGTACCGGGAGAACACTGAAGTGTCCAGGTTAAAAGCCCTCCGGTACCTCCACCAGCGTGTTCCGCAAAGGGTGAGCGGGGAGGCTGTCGAGGGTCCCGAGCGGGACCATTTTACCTTGTCTTCATACGCCATCACGTAAACTGTGAGAATGCAGTGAAGTGCAAGCAAAGCGTGATCCTCCGAGCACACTAAGTTTAAAACTGAGGATGTCTCCTACGGTGGGGGTTTATAAGCGGAGGAGGCGGTGTCTACAAACTTGTAGTACCTAGTGTGACCTCCGGAGGGCAGAGCCCTAAACCCCATTGTCTGGGTCTCCCATTATGATGACCAGAAAACACCTTCTGCTCTATCAGCAATTCACCTAAAAGGTTCTGACAACACTCAAACAGACTTATGAGCAGTTCCTGGTATCGAAATGGGGTCTCCCAAAAGTAGCTCTCTTCGCCAGTCAACTACATGCAAAAGTGAATTCTTCTCCCTAGACCACAGGGACAATGCCCTGGTGTTAGACACGTTTGCCCACCCATGGGACTTCAACCTAGTGTATGCATTCCCACCAATCAACTCTCCTTTTAAGGACCATCCAGAAGATCAGGTTAGACAGAGTGACTATGATCCTGGTAGCCCCACTATTGCCCAAGAGGCCCTGATTCGGAGCAATCTCGGAGCTCTGCCTTTAAGGTCCGATACTGTTACCACAGCTCAACAACCTCCTCTCTCAGGGTCCACTCTTCCACCCAGATCCACAGTGGTTAAATCTAGCAGTCTGGTTACTGAGGTGAGGGATTGTTAACTTCTCTGTGTTCCTGTCCCCCAATAGGGCATCATCGACATCCTCCAATGATGTCATGGAAGACTTCTACAAAACAAATTACTAGTAAAACTAATTCATTTTTAGCTTTGTTTTTAATCTGACGTTCACATTACTCACCTGTTTATAAGGAAGTGTTATTACGCCATGATTTGAGGACCCGTTGAAGCACCAATCAGGTGTGAAACGGCACCGTCATCCTGTGTCTCTTGCACACCCTCCCTCCTCCTGCACTGCCAACATCCTGCATGTCTCCATGACACTGTCTTGTGATTAAAGGTTGGAAATTAATTAGTGAGTGGATTGTTTTATTGATTTTTAAGAAAAAAAATTACATGGGCTTCGCCGTATTTCTGGAACCAGCCGGATCCAGCAGGCAGCCCCCAGGTGCCTATTTGCACCTGGCCAGACACAAGAATATAGGGGAGCCCTTTTTTTTATTATTTCATGAATTTCATGGTCCAGGGGTTAATAAAGATGCAGTCCCTTTTATTTACATTGTTTTATGGATTTGTCAGAAAAAAATTTCACGTGGGCTTCGCCGTATTTCTGGAACCAGCCGGATCCAGCAGGCAGCGACGGGCTGCCCCCAACCCCCAGGTGATTATTTGCACCTGGCCGGACACAAGAATATGGGGGGCCCTTTTTTTAAATTATTTCATGAATTTCATGAAATAATAAAAAAAAAAATGCGTGGGGCTCCGCGCAATTTCTATGTCTAGCCAGGTACAGCTAAGCAGCTGGGGGCTGGAATCCGCAGCGCAGGGATGCCCAAGCTTTCTGGGCACCCCCCGCTGCAAATTGCAGCCCGCAGCCGCCCCAGAAGATGGCGCTTTCATTGAAGCGCCATCCTCTGGTGCTGAACCCCGCTCTTCCAGCGGCCCTGGTGGCGGTGGCACGCTGGGTAATAAAGGGGTTAATACCAGCTTTGTTATACAAGCTGGTATTAAGCCCGAGATTCTTAATGTCAGGCCACGTTTGACCCAGCCACTAAGAATCTCCAATAAAGGGTTAAAAAAACACAACACAGAGAAAAATTTTTATTTGAAATAAAAAAAAAAGCCATTAGGGACTCCATCTTTAATTAAAAAAATCCTCTTCTGTCCGACGCAGTCCAAAACGCGATGTCCTCACTGCTACATCCCCTGTGCATAGATATAGATGTCTATGCACAGGGAATGAGCAGACTGAGAACAATCTCAGCTCTGCTACATCATCTCTGTGAGCAGGTTGGCTCTAGGACCCTGGAGCTGCGGCAGCCTGTACAGAGAAGACAGCCGGCTCGCAAAGTAACAGCAGAGTACCGAGTCCTGCGAGTCCCTTACTACTCGCCGAGTAACGAGTCCTAGCGAGTAGATTCGCCCATCCCTACTTGTGATGCAACTGAAGGTACCTTGGATCTTGTAGTCTGTACTGGAATCTTTATCTTGTCCATTGTCATTATACTGTACACTGGCAATCAAAATTACTGAACAACACACAATTTCCTTAATGTTATAATCATTGTTCTGTCCTATGTGAAAATATCTTAACATGAGTAAATTAGCAGTATTTTAAAGGGAAAGTGTTACCTGATTCTAAGTCTCTACACTATCACTAGCTGTCCCTACACCTTCCTAGCTGCTCCCTATCTATCCCTTTCTCATCTAAAGTGGCCATATGAAACATCTCAAAAATAAGTTTAAACTTACTGCAGTCCTCGGGTTTGGGGGACTGGAAGGACTGGCCACGCTCCATTCACCACTCCTCCGTGGTGTAGTGCACGCCCCGCTGGGTGGCATTATTCTTTGTCCTCTCTGCCCCCGTATTTGGAATCTCCCGCCCTCTGTGTCATTCAATAAGCGCATTGCGCATGCGCGGAGCTGGGCCGATCACCTGATCAAGCCCATAATGCACTGGTGCCGATCACGTGATTGGCCTCATAATGCACTAAGGCCGATCACGTGACGGGCCCATAATGCACCGCGCCGGATGTGACGTTCAGCCGGTGTATAGAATGACACTGAGGGCGGGAGATTCCAAATACGGGGGCAGAGAGGACAAAGAATAATGCCGCCCAGCGGGGCGTTCACTACACCACGGAGGAGTGGTGAATGGAGCGTGGCCACGCCTTCCCAGTCCCCCAAACTTGAGGACTGCAGTAAGTTTAAACTTATGTTTGAGATGTTTCATAGGGCCACTTTAGATGAGAAAGGGATAGCTATGGAGCAGCTAGGAAGGTGTAGGGACAGCTAGTGATAGTGTAGGGACTTAGAATCAGGTGACAGGTTCCCTTTAAGTTTATTTCCTAAACTGAATATATTCTGAATCACAGAATAAAAATGTAAATTAAATAAATTAAAAAGACACTGATCAAAATGATAGAACACTTTCAAATGCCTGCAAGTTATTGGTGTTAATCTGGCACCTGTGGCTAATTTCCTTAATTATCTGACAAACCCTATTTAACTGGCAGCCTAACTTTCCAGTTTGCACTCACATTGCAAAAATGGTGTGCTGTTCCAAAGTGACTGAAACTCTCCGACAGCAGGTTGTCCAGATGAAGGCTAAAGGAGTCACCGTATCAGCCATACTAACAGTAATTGGTCGTTTCAAGTCTGTGATTTCTAGAGTATTGCATATGTACATCACAAACTCTTTCAAGCTCCCCAAGAAGGCTGGTCGCCCTGGAAAGACAAATGCAAGAGAGGACAGGATGATGTGGAGAACCTCCAAGGGTAATGGTTTCAAGACTGCAGCTGGAATAGCTCACCAGTTCAGCACTTAACAGGGTAAGGATCTGTCGCATCATACAGTGTCACAACGTTTAAGAGCATTTCAACTGAAATCGCTCTCTACAGTGACCAAACCTCTCATTAGCAGAAAGAATGAAAAGTCTAGATTCAACTTTGGTGAGAAGCATCTTGTGTGCACAGAGGAGAAGTGGTACGTAGTTCATTTTAGGCATGAAAGCAAGTTTATTTGGGTCTGGTGGGAACATTATGTTTGTCAACAAACTGGGGAAAGACTGAACCCAAAGTGTGTAAAGAAGTCAGTGAAAGGTGGTGGAGGAAGTGTCATGGTTAGGGGATGTTTTCTGCTGCATGGGTTGGACCTCTCATACAGCTACATGGCAGAGTGAGTGCAAGTGTGTATCAGAACTTTCTTCAACAAGCCGTGGTTCCCTTCTTACATGTAGCTATCAATCAGCCAGTAATTTTCAAGCAGGACAATGCCCCGGTCACATAGGAGAAAAGGGTTAAGCAGTTCCTTGAAACAGAAAACACTGAAACAAGAAAATGGCCCCCCAGAGTCCTGATCTAAACTCATTAGAAAACCTCTGTAAAATCCTTGGTGACAAAGTTATGGCCAAAAAACGCACAACAGTCACAGAACTGGGAAGAGACTGGAAGAAGAGTGGACCCAAAATCACACCAGAGCAGTGTGAGAGTCTAGTGATGTACTGTGGCTGTAAATGTGCTGAAGTTATTCAAAGCAAAGGCCTGTACAAAGCAAAGGCCTGTACACTTCCTACTCATTGGTGACTGTTGTAACCTTCACAACATTTAGTTGTATTCTTTCTCTGTCTACAGTCATTGCTGTTCCCAAATTATGATCATCAGGTTTTGTGTAAAATAGAGGTTTTAAGTTGATAAACTATGGTTATTTTGGAAAACCCTGTTCTAGTGGCATGGTGCACCCCTTACACAAAAACATTCAAATGTTTATCAATGCAGATTACATTCTGTCTGAAAAGATCAAGTGATCATATATTGTTCTTCAATTTTGATCGCCAGTGTATGTTGTTATCAAATGCAAAGTAATTGTGGGTGAGGATGAATTTTGTAAGTTTCACCACAAAATCTACATCAATTCCCTGTGTTTTCCAGGAAGCCTTTGCACATCCATGGCGGCAAGGATGGTTCCTTCTGGTAGAGGACCTATTGCTGATAGTTTATTCAATAGGTCAGTTGTGTCCTAAATGTAGCTGGGTGTCCCTTTTACCAGGGGTTTATGAACACCATCTACCCATCCAGAAACGTTTTCAGTGAGAGTGCCCACACATGAAATGATGGATCTTCCTGGATTTCCAAATTTGTGGATTTTGGGAAGCATGTAGAATGTGCCTATACTTGGACTTTCGGGTATCAGGTCATCAGCTATTAGGGTACATTTACACGCGGCTACATTTCTAGGGTGGCTACAGGTAACTTACTGGTTGCAGTGAAATCATGGAGACATTATTCCATTTGTACACAGCAACAAGATAGAACCTTGTCTCCATGATTTCACTGCAACCAGTAAGTTACCTGTAGCCACCCTAGAAATGTAGCCGCGTGTAAAGGTACCCTTAAGGATTTGTCAGGCAGACAAGAGACCAGTTTGTTATATTCCTTGTAGTAGTTTTGTGTAGGGTCAGATTTCAATTTATCGCAGTAGTGTGTCCATCAATTGTCTGTTTGCTTCCTTCAGGTAGTCTGATTTGTTCATCATGACTATTGCACCACCATTGTCTGCAGGGTTAATGATAATTTCTTTCTTGTTTTTCATAGAGTGTATGGCCCTTCTCTCCTGGGCACTGATGTAGGATAGGATTTTACCAAATGCCTGAAGGTGTCTATCCAAATGGGGGTTGTGTTCAAGTGCAGGTGTCCAATTTGACCTCTTCTTGGTTGTCAGGATCCCTCTTCCTTCAGTCCAGGTGGGTTCTGAATCCTCTGCGTCATTGAAATATTTCCCCACGTGTAGTCTACTGAAGCTTTAGCAGGACAAAATGAGATTCCCCTAGAAGCACAGCAAGTTCTACTTTGTTGGATTTGTAATCTGTAATGGCCACTTTACACGTGGCAACAGGAAGATAGAAACCGGCAGGTGTCAGAGACAATTGTACCTTTTACCTTCAAAACACCTTGAAGTGGTTGCGTGTAATTCAGGTATCTGCAAGGTGTTTTGAAGGTAAAAGGTACAATTGACTCTGACACCTGCCGGTTTCTATCTTCCTGTTGCCGCGTGTAAAGTGGCCATTAGATTTATGACACAGTTAGATGTTTTTGAGTCATGACTGGAGTGGTTTTCCAAGTTATCAGGTTTTGTCTTTGATTTCTAACTGTTTGTATTGAGTCCTGAATTGAGGCACAGTCTATGTAGTTTTGTTTCTTTGTTATGGATCAGATGGGTTCGTAGTTTGTAGTAGTATTGTTGGAATTTTAGAAAATACTCCATGGAGCTGTAATAGTAGACATGAAGGGTTTAGGAAGCAAATACTGCCCTATAGACCCAACGCCTCCACATAACGACCATATTTAGAGGAACCGGAGAAAACAAGTGGAGTTCAGTGCGTTTACAAATTGTGTAATTTAGTAACATGAGAAACAGGTACACCTTAAAGGCATCCAAGTTCAGGCGACCAAGTACAAGTTCTGACACAGCAGATGGATAAACCCGCATATGGGCAATGATACAGCCACATCAAGACAAGATGCTGTAGTTACAATTCGCTATCCATATATTACACGTGCCCTATATTTCACTTTGCCCCATGTTACATAGTCAATTTTGTGGCAGTATTCCAGTATACACAGTACATACATACATAGTACATGATATACAGAGTAAAGATTATCTCCACATTACGAAGGTGCAGGTATCAGACACAGTGGGATGGGGGAAAGGGACCCCCCCGCCAGGCTAACCCCTATGCGCGTTTCACATTGGCGGTATTTAGATGGTTATTTATGGGGAATGCATAAGAATCTGACCGGCAGGACCTTATGACATCAGAGGGCGCGGTCACATGACCAGCGTCCTCCAATTGGATGTGTGAAGTGGCGCATGCGCCCATGCCACAGGTCCCTCAACTCCTCCCCGACTGGCGTCAATGCGGTTAATAAATAACTAGCTAATTTCGCACATATATACATTATTATTAATGAATTAGAAATACTTATATTTGGGTGCTGCTTTAAATAATGAGACCTTTTATCATTATGTTTATTTCATCCCTACTGCACGTATACTGTATTGTGGAAGGATTTCCGAGTTGCGATCTTCCAGTCAGATATTGAGAGGCATTTTGCACACAGTAACAGGGAGCCTAATCATGTCTGCAGCTTTACCCAGGTATTACAGGATGTGACCTTCCATCAGAAACCCCGAGGTGTGATATATTGCTATAAAGTATTACGTTCCAGCTTGGCATGCATCTACAGTGCTTCATGAACTGCAATTTCTGGTATTCAGTTCAATTCATGCGTTCCAGCATGGACCGCTGTGAGCACAATTACACAATGGTGACTTCCGCTCACTAGCTGGGAAAGACACAGCTCCGGGTTACGCGTCTTCATGCAGCATCATGTCTAGGTGGGGGTGGTTTTGGTCAGCTAAGCCTCTTTTAAGGGCACTAAAGAAATCAGCAATGACCGCTACATGAAGTGGAGGTATATCTGTCTGATCTCCTGGACCTTTACCATTCATTATCAGTATCCCGACCTTGTGACCATATGGACAACATTAACTTACGTATTTTACCATTTATATATAGTTTTAATGAGAATTATTTTCTCTTTTACTTTTAAATTGGCTATGCCTGATTATTGTTATTTCCTTGTGTATGTCCCTTGCCTTTTGTTGGACAGGACTCCCCAGTTAATGTGAGACCTTTATGTAATCAGTAGCTCATCTGCAGGAGTATATATGATTACCAAACTCTTGACGCAGCTAAGCGCGTTTTTTTGACTTGCTGCAAGTGCCGGATTGTTGGGGATTGCCCGAATCACGGCAAAAACCTCACCTGCCGCAAGTCCCATAGAGTATGAATGGGGTCTTGCCGCAAGTTGGCCGTTACGCGGCAGATGCTGTAAATCTGCCGGATCTACTGCAAATCAGCAAAAGCGCTGATGTGAAAGGGGACTTAGACATCAGATTAGTATTAACCCATATTATTCACAACACAACATAGATTCTAAGAATCTTTCCTTCTCCTCTCAACGGTCCAAAGTAATATCACTGCATCCTTTAATATGTTACTATGTGCATCGAGTATGCTTTGCTTGTATAAATCGTGACCATAAATATATGCCTCTGAAGAACCTCTTAGTTAAGGAGGGGAAACACATCTGGCCTCGTGGTCTGCATAATCTACGATTCATTTAGATGTATTATAGGTTCATTAATTAATAAGTATATAACATTTGCCTCATTTGGGACGTTGTGGACATCAGATTTGAAATATAGTGTGAACATCACATATATGACAGACACTGACTCACACATATAGAAGTGTGCATTCTGACAGTCATGTTATATCAATCTTTAGGAGACTAGCTGTCTGATTTCTATGTACTCGCTCCTTGTATTTAATAGGATGTACATTTAATCCCTATAGTCACTGTTCCTTTTTATTACTCATAAGGGTGATTAAATCTTTTGTACATATCATTTTTGTATGTTTTATATTATTTTGATATTTATGGCATCTCATTTTTCGATAATCTTTTCATATTCACCAATAAATCTGTAATTTTTAGGATTTTTTTTCCCTCTGGATTACTCTGATCCATCCAATTTGGTGATTTCTCAAAACACAGGAAACACTGTAAAGCTTTGAGATTGTATGGTTGGGTCCACTCAAGCACTACCAATACCATTGCGAAGTCCATGCAAAACCCCCTTGGGGGACAGAACAAGTTCCAGGAACTACAGCTCTTGCACTTTAAATGCACATCTCTTCAGTTTTACATACAAGCAATGATCTTTTAATCTTTTCAGAACGTTGAGCTTTGTGTGTCTCTTGAAAAGATGAGGATATCATCAGGGAGTTAATTCTATTTCACCGAGGGTTGGTTTTTGAGTTATCCAGGCTTAATATTATAAATAAAGAAGGATTAACTGTTTATCTTGTTTTTGATTCTTATTTTATTGAATTAAAATCCTGTGTGGATTTGTGAAAGTGTTTAGTGCTTACACATAGACAACCCACCCCCACTTAACAACTAAACACACAATTAATCTGCAAGTGAGGTACAATGACAGGGTTTGTCTCAGTTGGAAGTCGATATGTAGTCGTATAGAGAGGTAAGGACGGTAAGAGGGATGACAGCCCCTGGACACAATTCGTCTCTAATAGGGCTTCAGGCCAAAATACTGTGATGGTTTATGTCATTCAAACCCAGGTTCTGGGTCGTTCCCGTGTGTGCCTACCATCCCTTATGTCAGAAGTCCAACCCGGCCCTCAGTTCAAAGTCCTACGTTCAGTGCAGACATAGATAATCTCATCAATATATAACCATTGATACGGCTTATTATAGCTAACATCCGCCAGACGCGTTTTGCCTCTCACAACTTCCTTGAGATGCTCATCAGGGGCATTGGCAACATGCTATATAAGGTAGATGGGGTCACACAAGTCAAATGTGACCCTTAGGTAGTGAGTCTAGCCCACGAGAATCCAGGTCATAAGAAGTCCAAGGTTGGATGTCAGTTGGATTTATTGATGGAAAGTTGGTTTGACAAGTCCAGGTGATTTCTGTGGCAGTTTTTAACCAATCACGTTCCTGTATGGGATATCCACTTCTTAGTGTTATATGGGGTAGACACCTCCTTATTGTCATTTTTGTCCCCCTTTTTTTTTTTTTTTTTTAACTATCCTCATTTTCAGTTATCAATAAATATTTACAGCCTCCTTAGATTATTCCTTTGTCCATGTTGTCTAAGAACCAGTCCCCAGTTTAGGTATGGTTAATATCCCTTCTATTCACTTAGTAGAATTTTTGGTAAACCTTAGTTTCTGTTTCTTGCGCTCCTCTTATGAGTACCTTATGTTGCGCAGTCCTGACGCAGCTCCCTGCTTGTGGAGCTATCAGCGAAGTCCATGGAAAACCCCCTCGGGGGACAGAACAAGTTCCAGGAGCTACAACTCTTGCACTTTAAATGCACATCTCTTCAGTTTTACATACAAGCAGTGATCTTTTAATCTTTTCAGAAAGTTGAGCACATGGGCTTTGTGTGTCTCTTGAAAAGATGAGGATATCATCAGTGCAAACGATGACACAAATGCCCAGGAGATCCCGAAAAAAACATTGACCAATGCCTGAAATGCTGCTGGGATGTTACAAAGCCCAAAAGGGCATCACACGATTCTCATAGTGACCTTCCGGGATACAGAAGGCCGTTTTCCACAGCTTCCTCTTGATAATAACAAGGTTATGGGCTCCCCTGAGGGTCAGCTTGCTCCAACAAATTGATTAAAGAGATTGGGAATGAGTGGAAGGGGGTACTGGTTACATACCATTATCTGATTAAGCTCCCAAAAATCAATATCAATACTAGGTCACAATCCTTGTTGATCATGAAAAGAAACCCCCCTCTCACAGGGGATTTGGAATGGCGAATAAACTTATTAGCTAAATTCTCCTTAGTATGTTTTCTCATGGCTTGTCTTTCAGGTTCTGACAAATTAAAAATTTCACCCCTTTAGTAAATTGGATTGAGAAATCATAGGTACTTTGTTGGGGTTGCTCTCATGTGGCCTCCTGAAAAAACACCTATGGAAACTACACCAAATACCAAGGGAAGTGCGAGATGGAGCCCACCACCCAGGGCTGCATGGGCATACAGTGAGTCCTAAACCTGGAAGACCACCTGACAATATCCCCTCCCTTCTATTAGATTGTGAGCACTAAGCCAAGGGATACAAAACCATTGTAGTGATGAGGTCCTGTAGGATGACAACCAATGGTTAGGGACACTGGCGCTGCAGTATGGAGTTTAACAATCTGGTAAAGAGGATAATTATCCAGGGAAAATAGCTTAGTGAAAGATGGAGATTAGGGGAACCCCAAGCTACTTGGCTACAGCGGCATCCACAATGTACAAAAGCATAACCCTCAAATTGTTTATCCGAAAGAGAAACAATTGCAAAAGTAATTTTTTTTCTATAGGGGTACCTAAGCGCCTAGCCGGAAAGCCCTTGTCCTGACTAGGGATAGTCAATTCCCATCGGCTCAAGGCGTGAACTCTAACAGACCAGGCGAAATGGGAAACCACAGAGAGGCATTGCCACTGACACTATTTTTGCTGTTCCAATATTTGAGAGGTACTCACTCCACTGATCTGCATAGATTCACCTACGACCTCTGGGAACGCAGATGTAGAGGGTAGTTACCATCCAAAGGATTGTCATTGTGGCTTCAGGAGACCAAAGGGGAAGAGTGATGCATTAGCATAACCTTAATCTGATCATTCATTAAAACGAAGGTACTATGTACAGGAACAATTAGGCAGCTGGGGGCTTGAATCCTCAGTGCAGGGTGGCCAAAGCTCTCTGCTTTCCCCCTTCCCCCAGCCGCTGCAAATTGCAGCACGCAGCCATCCCAGAAAATGGTGCATTCATACAAATGCCATTTTCTGGCGATCTACCTCGACTCTGCCAGTAGCCCTGGTGGCGGTGACATGCTGGGTAATAAAGGGTTTAATGTGAGCTTTGTATTGGCAGCTGGCACTAAGCCCGAAATTCAAGGTGTCAAGCTAATAATAGATCCGGCCGCCAGGAAGTTCTAATAAACATTTATTATCATTTAAATAATTAAAAAAAAAAATAATGGACTTCCCTGTATTTTGATTGCCAGCCAAAGTAAAGCCAGGCAACTGAGAGTGGCAACCCGGGTTCGCCCATTACTACTTAGAACAGGGGTGGGGAACCTCAGGCCCTAGGGCAGATTTCTGGGGACCACAGTGCTCAGGCTGGCAGACACGTTTTGACGACTGTCTGCCCTTTAAATTCAGCTCTCCAGTGATCTCTAAGCCCCAGCCTCCCCAGTGAGGTATATGCGCTCCCAGCCTCTCCTATGATGTCTAGGGATCTAGCAAACCTGGAAAAGTAGTTGAGAAGCAACATGACCAATATCACCGACGCCTAAGAGTAGCAGCTCCAGCCACCACAGTAGAGGGGAGTTGATTGTTTAACCAAATATAGCGGGTAATTTTAAAGTTGATAATTTTGTACAGCCCCCAAAGGATGGTAGAGATTTCCAAATGGCCCTCGTCATGTCACTGCATTGTAATTGTTTTGCGCCTCATGGTGTGAAAGTCTGGAATAGTGGCCTAAAAAAAGCTTAGGAATGCTCGTCTTCAGTATCATAAGAAGCATTGGCTTGAGTTTGCAACATAGTACAAAACATTAACAGTAAAAGAGTAGAAACAAGTGATTTGGAGGGATGAGATGAAAGTCAATAAACTAGACTCTGATGGGTGCAAATTGGCCTGGAAGAAACAAGGGAAAGGGGGCTAACGGATCAAAAAAAGGGAAAAACTGACAAGCATGGTAGAGAAAGTCTGATGATATGGGGTTGTTTCACAGCTAAAGGCATTGGATACTTGACAGGATCGATGGTCGTGTTAATGCTGAGTTATATGTGATTATCCTACAAGACAAGTTACTTCATACATTCAAGTACTACAAGTTTACAAAGAATGACATAGTGTTCCAGTAGGACAACAACCCAACGTATATTTCGAGATTGGCGAAGAAATGTTTTAATGACAATGAAGACAGAGATGCTGGATTGGGTCCCACAGTCCCAAGGACAACCTAATTGAACATTTTTGGATAGGGTTGTAAAAAAAGCAGTATATATACCCAAGTGAGACTCCTTTCATATCAGTGGTTTGCTGATGCTTCTAGCCAATCCGGCAGATGGTGCCACATCTGCCGGATCTGCTGCCTAACGGCCGATTTGCGGCACCAATCCGGCAAGCCCCATGCATTCTCTATAGGGCTTGCGGCCGGGTGTGGCAAGTGCGGTTTGCCGGATCCGGGTTCAGATTTCGGTCAAAATATGCTTGAATCTGATCAAGAGAATGCTCAGAAGAAGCAAGTCAAAATTATGTATTAAGTTGCCAAGATGATTGTCTATAAAATGATAGTAGTCTCATGTTTGAAGCCATAGTGAATGGTGAGGTCTAGAGCCTGAAAGTTAGAAATTCAATAGATTGTTACACTTTTGCTCGTCAGTGTATACACATACAGCACTACTACATATATACATTTATATTAAATTAGCTGTTTTTACATAACTCCATTTTGCAGAGTCCTTAAAGGTTTTGTGATTGATTACATGACCTCAAAGTCCTTGGAGCTAATCGAATAGAAGGTTCTTCAGCTGTCACTCAGGATGTGCAGTCACTGTGCAGATCCCGTTAGCTTCCTCTCCTGCTCTGCACAGGTCACATAGATCAGTGTGGAGCAGGAGGAGAGAGATGTTCTCTCAGTGATCAGGAAGGACAATGCCTCAACATTCTCCATCATTACAGGAAGCTGCCTGCGAACTGTAAGAGGCACTCACTTATTAGCAAGATTATTTTTTTCATTAAAACTGTGTTTTATAGTCCAAAAAATACAGTAAGTTCTAAAGTAATTTCCCTTTCTCATACGACAGTCTGCTAAATGTTTTTTTTTCTACAATTTGTCAATAAAATAGATAATTTCTCTCCTTGAGAGTTATTTTTCATGATAAGCAATAAAAGGAGATTTTTGTGTACTCACCGTAAAATCCTTTTCTCTTAGCCTCAAATTGGGGGACACAGACAGTGGGTGTTATGCTGCTGTCCACTAGGAGGCGACACTAGGCAGGTAGGCCTATACAAGTAAGGCAGAGTTTCCCTCTACGGAATCCCTCACGGGTTTTGTGTTTGTAGGTAAACTGATGCTTCGGATGAAGGAGCTTCTCCCTTCCTCAAGACTGTCACTACACAGGATCCATCTATGTTTGTTTTGTCTACAGTTCCTCCCATAACTTCCCTGCCTAGCCGTTTTCACGCCTTGCACTGACTAACGGTCTATTCTCCACGTGAAGCAGAGGGTCTAAAGCCCCTAACAACAGCTCCTTAGGTTTCACCCAGTTGACTCGCCATTCCTGGAAGTTGCGTCTACTAAGGTTGACGGAACCTTGGCGTACTGATTTCCCGCAAACTACAACAGGCGGAAACGCGGGGTGTTGCCTCCACGTACCTCCTCCTGCCACGATGGATAAAGTCCTGGGCGACGGTTCTTATGCGTTCCGATCTCCCCTATGGACGCCTTGCCACAGACGCTCAGCATCGATCTCCCCACAGTGGATGTCTGAGCTTACTGCGGATGGCATAGCTCCGGCCAATTTTCAGTCTCCCCAGCCGCCTCCGGCCCCTGGATTGCAGCATACTGATGGCCATCGCAACAGCTGAATCAATGCCACAGGATCACATCGGTTATTCCTTTTTTATTTTCAAAAAGTCTTGCCTGGTTCCCTCGAGAAGTTCCCCTACGCTGTTTCCCAGAACTACGTGTCTTTTCTGGAGACACTTCCATTGCCGGATCATACAGTTCGGCTGTGGCGTTCCCTAATGCAGCTATTCCTCCACCTTAAAGGGTGCTTCGACCAACGCGGTCACCCTTATGATGGTGGTCTTTTCATCCCACCTGGAGGACTCTTTCTTACCATCCCTATGCCCCGCACCAGGGCATTGAGTGATGTTATGTACGCTCGGTCTCTCGGTCACAATTTTTGTTCCTGTATGGATAGTACCACACATGCAAGAGGCCGGACTCTCTAGGTCCTTTTTTCTTCAGAATGATAACAAAGGACTATGCCAGGTACCCAAGGTCACTGGTCTACTGCATCAGAACTGCTGGCTAGAAATGGTATCCGTTTTGCTTATTGCATACCGAGGCTCTCTACTCCTATGGAAGGAGTATCCTGGATCATCGGCGCCAGGTCTATGTACAAACAGGTGTGCTCGCCAGCCATCTGATTTAGTCATTGTTCTTGGTAAACATTATAGCGTCTATACTGAAGCGTTAATAAACGCAAATCCGGGTATACATATCCCCCAGGCGGCAGTAGTCCACCTCGGTAGTGCACTTTTTATAAGAGTTTATGACATAATTCTCTACCCACCCAGGGACTGCTTTAGGACATCACACGGTCTGTGTCCCCCAATGAGGCGAAGGAGAAAAGGAGATTTTTGTGTACTCACCTTTTCTCTTAGCCTCTAATTGGGGGACACAGCTCCCACCCTGTTGTCCGTATCGGGCCTTGTTGGTATTGTTTCTATTTTGAATGCCTTCCTGTATACATGCCTTTTCTTATTAGGCTCTACACTCGTTGAGCTTCATATTGTCTTTCTGTTAGGCCCTACGCTCTTTCGGCGTCATATATAGTTGCCTTTTTTTGACCTGCTTTTAGTCACTGTCGTCTTCTCCTACTGCTTTAGCACAAAACTGGTCGAGTAAGGCCCCAGCCAGGGGGTGTATACTGCAGAGGAGGAGCCAATTACTCTTTTTCAGATATTGCCTAGTGTCGCCTCCTAGTGGACAGCAGCATAGCACCCACGGTCTGTGTCCCCCAATGAGGCGAAGGAGAAATATGATTTTCCAATAATTCAGATTTCAAAATCCAGGTAGGAATATGGCTTTGCCCCTGTGTGTATTCTTTGGTGTATAATAAGATCCGATTTCTGGTTAAAATATTCGCCACATTCTGAACATGGAAAATGCTTCTCCAATACGGGGTGCGTTGTCTGATGTGTAACAAGGTGTGATTTAAGTTTATAACATTTCCCACATTGTGAACAAGAAAAAGGCTTCTCCCTTGTGTGAGTTATTTGGTGTATATCTAGACTTGATTTGTATGCAAAACATTTCCCACATTCTGAACATGAAAAAGGCTTCTCCTTTGTGTGACTTCTCTGGTGTTTATCAAGATTTGATTTCACTGTAAAATATTTCCCACATTCTGAACAAGAATATGTCTTCTCCCCAGTAGGAATTGTCTCATGCCTATCAAGACCACATTTTTGGTTACAGTAACTCCCACACTTGGAACAAGGAAATCTCTTCACCTTGTGAAAGTTTTGATGTTCAACAAAAGATGTTTTCAGGGGAAAAGTATTTCCATATTCTGAATGTGAATTTGACTTCTTTGCTTTAAGAGCAGTTAGTTTTTTATTGTATCTTTTGTGTCTTCTATTTGTCGTAATACTCTGTAATGTATCAGAAGAGAGGACCTGTTTCATAACATTAGATGACAGATCTTTGCTGTGAAGAGCTGATGGTGTATCTGAAGTAATGGCATTCACTTCAATTGTATCCTGTGTGGTTTCAAGATCCTCTGATATAAAGCTTGTAGATGTCAGTTGTCCCTCTGATCTCCTGTCACCATCATCTGCCAAACATAATATCAATTATTATTAATAAAGAAAATATCATTGAAATTTATATTTTTAAGCATTTCTACTTAAAATGTCCATTGAAATGGAAAGTTATGTATCAATATTCACCAATATAATGACCGTTCAGTCTAATAGAAGACGTCAAAGGATGACCCAGTAGAGCGTGGTGTTCAACTGTTTATTCTGCCTCCAAAATATTGTAATAAGAGGCCACAAAAAAAATATTGTGTTTGCAAAAAATGATACCAATAAAAACTTGTGCTCATCTTGCAAAAAACAAGCCTCCTACTCAGTTCCATCATTTATCAATGGAAAATCAGAGGGTTTCTACATTATTAGCAGCTCAAAGGATCTCGAAAAGCAACATGGCTTCCATAAACTAATCCAGCAAAATCCGCCCTAACAAAGTCAAATCTCCCCCTAGTTTCTGAGCCTTCCACTATGCTCAGCACTAAACACGAAGAAAAAACTGAATCTAGCAAACTGGCTATAGCAATGAATGGAAGGGCAATTGTGTAAAGCGAATACAAATGTGTATGGGAAAAAGGACTAAGCAAAAACTGCTTCAGAATACAGAAAACATGAGAAACGTAGCTGATACACTGGCCACTGCATGAGAGCCCGGTATCCAACGTCAAGGTTAAAAATTACCCGGCTATGTAAAAAAATTAATTAACTCGCCCCTACAGTGGTGTCTCGAGCTGCTGCTCTTTGGTGCAGTTGTGGTGTTAGGTGATACCGATTTTGTTGCTTCTCACAACTGCCTTTCCAGGTTTATGTTGGGCTGAGCACAGTCAACTCTTGGTGGTAATAATTTTTGTAAATCATATTCATCACATAGGAGACACTGGGACTGCTGGATATACATAATTGGAGACATGGGGGCATATACACTGTGTTCCAAATTATCATGCAAATTGTTTTTTTTTTCATAGTTTGTCAATGAAACCCATTGATGGTATTGTGTCTCAGGTTTCTTTGGATCATTGAAATCAATCTCAGATACCTGTGATAATTAGTTTGGCAGGTGAGTCCAATAAAAGGAAAACTGGGTGTTCCACAATATTACGCAGGCCACAGTTTTCAAGTAACATGGGAAAGAAAAAGGATCTATCTGCTGCCAAAAAGCAACAAATAGTGCAATGCCTTGGACAAGGGATGAAAACATTAGATATTGCATGAAAACCTAAGCGTGATCATCATACTGTGAAGAGATTTGTGGTTGATTCTGAGCACAGACGTGTTTGTGCAGATAAAGGCAGAATGAGGAAGGTTTCTGCCAGGCAAGTTCATCGGATTAAGAAAGCAGCTGCTAAAAAGGCCTTACAAACCAGCAAACAGATATTTGAAGCTGCTGGTACCTCTGGAGTCCCTTGAACCTCAAGGTGTAGGATCCTTCAAAGGCTTGCTGTGGTGCATAAACCTACTATTTGACCACACCTAAACAGTGCTCACAAGCAGAAACATTTGCAGTGGGTCCAGACATACATGAAGACGAATTTTCAAACTGTCTTGTTTACTGATGAGTACCGAGCAACCATGGATGGTCCAGATGGATGTAGTAGTGGATGGTTGGTGGATGGCCACCATGTCCCAAGAAGGCTGCGATGTCAGCAAGGAGGTGGAGGAGTCATATTTTCGCCAGAATCATTGGGAAACAGCTGGTAGGCCCCTTTAAGGTTCCTGAAGGTATGAAAATAACCTCTGCAAAGTATATAGAGTTTCTGACTGAGAACTTTCTTCCATGGTACAAAAAGCAAAAATGTGCCTTCAGGAGCAAAATCATCTTCATGCATGACAATGCACCATCTCATGCTGCAAAGAATACCTCTGTGTCATTGGCTGCTATGGGTATAAAAGGAGATAAACTCATGGTGTGGCCACCATCTTCCCCTGACCTCAACCCTATAGAGAACCTTTGGAGTATAATCAAGCAAAAGAGCTATGAGGGTAAGAGGCAGTTCACATCAAAACAGCAGCTCTGAGAGGCTATTCTGACATCATGCAAAGAAATACAAGCAGAAACTCTCCAGAATCTCACAAGTTCAATGGATGCAAGAATTGTGAAGGTGAGATCAACGAAGGGCTCCTATGTTAACATGTAACTTGGCCTGTTAGGATGTTTTGGAGTTAAATAGCTTTTTATTTCAGTGAATGTGACCTCCTAATGTCGCAAATTGAACAAATCAGCATTTTCAGTTCTTTCAAACATATCAAATGTTTAGAAACTCTACTGTGCCTAATAATTTGGAACAGTACAGTTAGAGTTTTTTTTAAATTTTGAAGATTATACTGTTATCATTGAGAGGTTTCTTCAATAAAATTTGATGTATACGCTAAAGGGTGATGACTTTTATTACACTGACTGTTATTTGCACCGACCATTTAGGAAAATCAGAAAAAAAGAACATTTGCATAATAATTTGGAACACAGTGTACATCACAGGAGGGGCTGGGGCATATATTTCACAGGAGGTCTGAGGCATATACATCACTGGAGGGGCAGGGGCATATGCATCACAGGAGAGGCTGTGGCATATACATCACAAGAAGGGCTGGGGTCATATACATCACAGGAGATGCTATTGGCATATACAGTACGGGGGGACACATACATCACTAGGGGCAGAGGCAGCACTGGGGAGCACAGGAAGCACCAAAGGGTATATACATCGTTGGGGACACATACAGCATTGGAGAAAATATACAACACTGAAGGGCACAGACATCATTGGTGACACAAACAGTTCTGGGGGGCACATACAATACTTTGGACGCTGTGCCTCTTTTGTGGGAGCGCGTTTTTGCACTGACCCCCAACTACAAAGTGCGTCCTTAACTCATACTGGTAAGCACACATCATTCAGCAGCAAACACGTAGCCTGAGGTAAACAGCACATGGGTGGTACTCGGTCTGAGGGATATAGCATATGGGTGGTACACCGTCTGAGGTATACAGCACATGGGTTGTACTCGGTCTGAGGAATACAGCATATGGGTGGTACACGGTCTGAAGTATACGGCACATGGGTGGTACATGGTCTGAGGATATGCACATGGGTACACGGGCCTGAGGCATATGGCATATGGGTACACAGAGCCTGAGGCGTACGGCACACGGGGTCTCAGGCTTATGGCACACGGGTACACGGGGCCTGAGGTATATGGCACATGGGGCCTCAGGCATACGGCACACGGGTACACGGGGACTGAGACATACAGAACACGGGGCCTGAGAAATACGGTACACAGGGTCTCAGGCACATGGCACACGGGTACATGGGGCAAGGAACAAAGAGGAGATGCATCCAGAAACACACCCAAGGGAAGGTAGATAAAAATCAATACGATCAGATATCATTTTAATATGGCTTAACATGATTTTACCTCCCTCTTGGCTGTGCTGCTGGATGCATCTTGTTTTTGTTACTGACACTCCTCATCCCTGCATGGCCCAGAGATCATCATTCAGCACAGAACAGAAGGCTATTATTTATTTATTTTGTCACCTACATGTTTACTGACCTAGCAGGAGATGAAAGGATTCGGGACCTTATAATGCCATAACGGCAGGAGCTGATTGCAAAGGTCAGTGGCTTTAGCAGGGGAGCGGGAGCTGGAATGCGCAACATCTCCTCCCATACAGAACTTCCCACAAACTGGCAATGTTGCACTCCGGACATAATTCTGGCGTGCACCTCTGAGGAATTAAAGGACCTGCGTTACAAAATGAGCAGAGCGGCCACGGGCCGGACCAGCACACATGGCGGGCCGCATCTGGACCGAGGGCCGGACAATCCCCACCCCTGATATAGGGCCTAGTTAGGAACAAAAAACTGGCTGCCGGAAGGGGTTAAACCAGAGTAGTTTTAGCACTAAATACTGGAGCCAAAATCTGTGACTTTAGACAATAACATATCTACTGAAATGATCCAGCTCAAAAAAAAAAAAAAGGCCCCTTTCACATCAGCGGTAATCGCTGATCGCGGCAGTTGCGGTGAAAAAAAACGCAACTGCCGCGAAAACCACATAACGGCGGCACTTGCGGCAAGCCCCATGCAATGTCTATGGGGCTTGCGGTAAGTGTGCGGCAGGTGCGGTAAGTGCCAAAACCGTTGTGCGGTAATCGCGGCAGTTGCAGTTTTTTTCACTGCCGCAATCAGCGATTACCGCTGATGTGAAAGGGGCCTTAATTAGTAAGAAATCAGTAACTAATAGTGAAACATCTGTGGAGTAATTAGAGGTTGTGGCTCGGTGGCTCTTGGTGATCTTAGCTATCTTAGGGGTAATATTTTTTGTCTGATAAGTTTTTTAAATGACACTTTTTTTAAAATTGTGCAGAGCTGAGGGGTCTTAAATTTAGATCTCAGGCATTTGGCAGAGACGATGGAGACCTTTATTTAAAGCCTACCAGAGAATTGCTGACTCACCTAAGTGAGGCAGGGCCATCCCTCCACAATCAAACATAACATACAAAATGAACCTGTACAAAAAGACAGGAAAAAAAGTGAAACCCCTCGTTGTAGATTGTAAGCTCTTTTGAGCAGGGTCACCTTTATTTTTGCTTTAATGACTATATTGTACTTTTTACATTGATTCTCTGCTTAGTGTATTGGATTTTTTACATTGACTCTCTACTTTAATTACTTACTGTATTGTATAATTTATTTTTTATTGTTACCTATGACCGTTTGTATACGACCCACTGTATTGTAAAGCGTTGCGGAATATGTTGGAGCAATATAATTAAAGGTTATTATCATTATTATTATTATTATTATTATTATTTTTATTAAAAAAAAAGTATTACATCCCAAGCAAGAACGTATGTTTGGAGGGAGAATTCCAACTGGAGTTGCACTCATTTATGATGGACATTGCAGGGACTATGCATAGTGATCAGAAAAGTAGAAATAGTATTAGTTGTGCAGAACTTTGAAATTCCTTAGGTTCAAAAATATAATGGAGTTTATGACATGGAGTGATGCCATGAAACCAGAGCTAGAGCCATGTCAATATATTCTCCTGCAGACGTGAATTAATGTATATTACAGTCATCAACCACACACAGCTTACAGATATATCATGCTGTAGGTGTAATGTTTTCTGCCGATTTTAAAATATATAGAAGTCAGGATGAATGAAAATCTGTTGTTGTTGTACAGAAATTTACACTTGTCTCTCACTGCACATTTAATGTTGTCGACCAAAAATGCTAAGTTTGGGTAGAAAGACTGGACCTGGTCTTGTAAGGACCATTGGAGCACATTCAGCAGCACAGAAGGGAGAGAAGGGGATTCATCCAATAAGATACCCGGATTCTAGGAAGGTAACAACACCATTACCCTCCGCTTTCTCTTAGAGGTCCATTTTTATATTTTTCTTCAAGTGATTTTCTAACTTGTCAGCACATTCTACGTACCCTGTTAATTGGTTTTGAAGTTTACAGACCTGGACAGGTAAGGGTCAGCATCATCTAATTCCAGGCGGTAGATAGATTCTCCAGGATGAAAGGTCTATAGAGAAAGGGCCTTCAATGCCCAAATTAACTTCTGGGGAACTAGCTTTCTACCTTATGGAGAGGAATCTGCCTGCCACCATAAGGAGAGAGATAAGCTGATAAGGAGACTTATAGCCGCAATGCTCGTCTGGGAAATATGTAAATTGTCACTTCAGTGAGGATGTTGTGTCCCACAAATGGGAACAACCTGTTGTATATATTTCTCTGCATTGTGTATTTCCTCCAATCAGGAAATTCTCTGTTGTTGCTAGGTAGACTGTATGAATTTTGTCCCTGCTCTTTTTTCTTAGTTGTGTCTGTACAGGACGTCCCCCCTTCTTCCCCAGTTTAGTCTGCAGAAGCCATTGCTCAAGACACATGTGTATACCTCCTGTACAGATTAATCCTTTTTACCTATCGTTATTGTGACTAATACAAGATTTGGAAGAAAACTACAGTGTTCTTCTGTCTTACTACAGCTGCACTGTGATTGAGTTGAAACTGTCTGTGGCCCCTGATGGGGTAAGTAGCGAGCATACAATTATCTAAGGGACTGGTAATTAGAGTGCTTAGATTTACAGCCATCAGACGGGACAGAACAGTAAAAAGGATTACCTGTGATTGGGGTCGTATACAGCTCACAATCAGTAAAAGAACCTGTTACCAGGAGCAGTATACTGCATGCAATCCAGAGACAAGATTGCCTAAATAAGACTGATAACAAGCCACAGCATAACTATACAGCAATCTACATAAGTCTGCAAACAGAAATAAGCTCAGTGAAGAGAATAGCGTGTCACCAAGTACAGTATACAGGTTATAAATCCTGCCTGAGAAGTGATCCTCTATAAACTATTGTCATGTCAGGCTGCAGTGAATAGACTTGCAATACAGCCTGCATAGATTCTATAAACACAGAACTGATACTTTGTCATCCGTCTCCCTGACAACCAGGAGCAGAAAGCCCCCACCCTTGCAATCCTGTGCACAATTCTTGAGATGCAAAGCTCTCACTCACTGCCCATCCTGAATCAACACGGAGAAATGATGGACTCTCAGTCTACTCATAGTGAAAGACCTAAATGGTTAATCAAACCAACATGGAGAGTTAAAGAGAATATAGAAATAGCCAGAAGTGAACAGCTTATCCACATAACACTACTTTGGCAAAGAGTGATAAAACAAGTCACTGTGTTATCTGTGCCAGGTGCTCATGAGCTACCACCAGAGGGAGCCCTGGAACCACTGTACTCCGCATACCAGTCTTACAAGGACACTTCCAAAAAATACATCTTTACCCTGCTGAAAGTAAATATGCCCGAGTCTCTAAAGGAACTCCAGGACTTCCAAATGCTCGATGCCGAACGAGACTGCACCGTGCATGACATCATGAACCAGACTGAAGCAAACATGGCACAAATGTCAGAAGTAGCATCTCACAAATCCAGGTCTGTTAAGAGCTCAAGGCACTCACTCAAATCGGGTTCATCAAGGTACTCAAACCTCAGTGAGCAGCTTATAAAGCCACGTGCTGAAGCAGAAACAACAAAAGTACTAGCTGTCTTTGCCCAGAAGAAAGCAGTCATGGAAGCAGAGTCTGCACAAAACAAGGCGGAGGTGGAAGCCGAGTCTGCGCGAAAGAAGGCGGAGATAGAAGCCCTACAGAAGGAATGTGAACATTCGGCAGCCATGGCAAGGCTAAAGGTCTTTGAGCAAGCTCTAGGTGGAAGCGAAGAAGGCAGCGTCAGTTTGTATGAACTCGACACGGAAGACCCCTTAAAGCGCTCGAGAGACTACGTGCTGAGCCAAGCCAGTGAACCACCAATCGACACCAACATTCCGGTCAGCAACAACACTTCTCCAGAGCATCAAGACGTCGATCCTCCTGCAGCTTCCAACTTCACAGGTCAGTCCAATGTGCCTCAGTCATTCAAATCTGAACCACCTTCACACTTCAGTACACAGCCAGACCCTGCACCTCAGCAACCTCTGTATGCCAATGTCCACATGCAACCCAACATGTCGGTAAGGCACTACACTACTAACAACTGTGTAGTTCCGGACCCGCATACAACAACAACCGTACACACCAAACCGGTCGCTAGCCTAAACGCCTATGCCACTCCGTACCTTCCCACGTTCCGGAGTCAAGAAGCTACGGCCCACGCTAACAGCATCGCTCAGCCAGCAAGTGTGCCCCCAAGGTCAGAAAGAGCAGACATGTCCGACTTTGCGAGGTGCATGATTCGCTGAGAACTCACCAAAACCACTCTCACAAGGTTCGACGACCAGCCCGAAAACTACAGAGGGTGGAAATGTACCTTCAAAACCGCAATCAGTAACCTTGGCATTACCGCTGCTGAAGAGCTGGATCTACTACTCAGGTGGCTAGGCCCACAGTCTACGGAGAGAATCAAGAAGCTCAAATCCGTTTACATCAGCGACCCAATTACCAGTCTGGCAACCGCATGGGACAGACTAGAGAAAGGGTTTGGCAGTCCTGAAGCTATCGAAGATGCTCTATTCAAACAACTATATGACTTTCCCAAAATATCCGGCAAGGATGCTTCAAGGTACCAGGAACTCAGCGACCTGCTGTCCGAGCTCCAGCTGGCCAAGACAGACACACATCTACCTGGCCTCAGCTACCTGGACACTGCTCGTGGGGTGAAACCCATTGTCGCCAAGTTGCCTTACAACGTCCAAGAAAAATGGACCACACAAGGGTCAAACTACAAGAGACAATACCAAGTCTCCTTCCCTCCGTTCTCCTTCTTCTGCGACTTCATCAAGGAGATTGCAGAGTATAAAAATGACCCCAGCTTCCGTTATGAAGAACCCAGTGGACCTGCGTTATCTCCCAAGTACGAGAGTTCACACTCTCACGACAAAAACCGCAGCAGTCCGGTGTCTGCAAAAAAGACTGAAGTTCTGCCTTCACTGACATCAGCTCCAGACAAAGGCAGTGAAGGCGAGAAGGTAGAAGACCCGAACCGCCAGTGTCATGTCCACAAACTGCCGCATCCCCTGAAGAAATGTATCGGCTTCAGGAAGAAACCACTTCAAGAACGAAAGGAACTCTTAAAGAAGTTTGGAGTATGCTTCAGGTGCTGTGCCTTTACCGAACACATTGCTAAGGACTGTGTCATCGCCATCAAGTGTATAGAGTGCGACAGCGAAGACCACGTACAAGCGCTCCATCCGTCACAACCTGACTCAACATCTACGCCTTCTCCCACCACAAGCCATGGTGGGGAGAATACAGACAAGGCAACTAACCATCTTGTGGTATCTTCATCCTGCTCCAAGGTTTGCGGAGAAGGTCTTCGCGACAAGTCGTGCGCGAAGATTTGCCTGGCAAAGGTGTATCCCGAAGGTCATCCAGAGAAGGCAGTCAAGGTGTACGTCAGCATGGACGACCAGAGCAACAAATCACTGGCCAGGTCAGAACTCTTCGATTTGCTTGACTTAAGGGGAAACACCTATTCCTACACCTTGGGCACCTGCAGCGGCGTGACAGAAGCCACTGGAAGAAGGGCCAGTGGCCTCATAATAACTTCTCTCTCCAGCTCCAAGGAGATACCACTTCCCACACTCACAGAGTGCAACCAAATACCCTTCAACAGGGAAGAAATCCCAACACCAGAAGCGGCTCTTCAGTTCCCTCACCTCAAAGACATAGCCAACGAGATACCGGCACTTGACAACAAGGCAGATATCTTAATTCTCCTCGGCAGAGACATCATACGACTGCACAAGGCGCACCTACAAATCTTTGGTCAACTTGATGAACCGTACGCTCAGCGACTCGAGTTAGGCTGGGTCATCATCGGTGACGTCTGTAGCGACCAGACAAAGAAGCCAAGCAACCTCACTTCTTACAAAACCGTCATCACATCAGATGACCACGACGTGTCTCTTCTGCCGTACCCACATCACTTCTGGGTAAGGGAGAAGCCTAACGACACTAGGTGGAAAGAACAACCACCTGATAACCGAAACCTGTTTTGTCTTCAAGACGACAACCATGAGTCAATAACACTCTACCCCGCAAACCAGGTCAACGACTCACCCTCTCTTCCTGCAAAGACTGAGTTGCCTAGGGATCTGCAGCAAGAAACTGCTAACTTTCCAATCTGTGAGCCTTATAACAATCACAAGCCTGGCGAAGCCGAAGCCGTGCTAGAGTCCAGTGCTCACACTGAGAGTCCTTCTCTTAACTGCCTGCCCCTTTCTGAAGGTGTTAGTGTTCTCCCCATGCAACGCAGCTTCAACACGCTGAAGGATGTCAAACAACGCACATTTACTTCCCAAGCATCACCCTGTAACAAACTTCCTATTAAATGAGGAACCTCGCCTGTTGAAAACAGCATCCATGGTCCTCTCGGGTTCAAGACACCCATCGCAGTTCATAGTTCATAACAGGATACTGCTGAAACAGCTTGCTATTGAGGGTTTCGACAGGGACACTATGTCACCATTTCAAAGACAACACAGGCGGGAGACTGGGAAGAAGACCATCAGACCAACCTGCAGTGCAAGCCATGTTTTCAAGGTGCCTGCACGGAAGCTGAGGTCCCACCACCCTGGACATTCTTCAAGCTGGTCAGCCATTGTGCCTACGGACATTCGGTCCAAGTACATCGCCTGGTGGCTCCTTCGATCAGCAGTTACATGAACTGGACTTGTTGCTGGACCTTGTCACGGCGGGGAGTGCACCTCCTCCCACCCCTGATGCACCAGGACATAGAACTGTCAGTGTCCAATCAAACCTTGAAGTTTTCCTTCGGACTAGGACTTCTACTGTTGGGTTGGTGGAAGAGTTGGCACATTGCGGCTTCCCCAATCTGAAGATGTTTTTTTTTTCCCTGTTGGACTCATTTTCGTTTTTATTTTTTTTATTCAAGGACTGCATTTCACTGCAAGCATGGACTTGAATACTGCATTAGCATTTGCATTTGGTGTTTTTCTCTCCTCTTTGCAGGTTCATGATATCGAGGGACAGAGTCGACTCCTTACATCACACAGGACTTGTGAAATCGGACGATTTCAGACGGGGAGTGTTGTGTCCCAAGAATGGGAACAACCTATTGTATATATTTCTCTGCATTGTGTATTTCCTCCAATCAGGAAATTCTCTGTTGTTGCTAGGTAGACTGTATGAATTTTGTCTCTGCTCTTTTTCCTTAGTTGTGTCTGTACAGGACGTCACCCCTTCTTCCCCAGTTTAGTCTGCAGAAGCCATTGCTCAAGACACATGTGTATTCCCCCTGTACAGATTAATCCTTTTTACCTATTGTTTATTGTGACTAATACAAGATTTGGAAGAAAACTACAGCGTTCTCCTGTCTTACTAGCGCTGCACTGCGATCGAGTTGAAACGGTCTTTTGCCCCTGATAGGGTAAGTACCGAGCATACAATTATCTAAGGTAACTGGTAATTAGAGCGCTTAGATTTACAGCGATCAGATGGGACAGAACAGAGGAAGTGAAAAATCTCTAATGCCACCCAATAAGGGTAGCAATCCTCAAAGTCATAATCGACTCTTTAACAAGCCTTTTAATATGAGTTAGGATTTGTGCCAGATCAGAACCCCAAACTGCAGATGCTGCGTTTCGGGGTAACTGCCCCTCATCAGTGCAGTGTGTGGGAATTCTGATCTGGCTGTGTGAAAGGCTGAGACGAGGTCTGAAGTGACAATTTGCATACTTCCCAGAGGAGCATTGCGGCTATAAGTCTCCTTATCAGCTTATCTCTCTCCTTATGGTGGCAGGCAGATTCCTCTCCATAAGGAAAAAAGCTAGTTCCCCAGACCTTGTTTTAGCCTTTCATACAGCCAGATCAGAATTCCCACACACTGCACTGATGAGGGACAGTCACCCTGAAATGCAGCATCTGCAGTTTGGGGTTCTGATCTGACACAACTCCTAAGTCATATTAAAAGGCTTGTTAAAGAGTCAATTATGACTTTAAGGATTGCTACCTTTATTGGGTGTCATTAGAGTTTTTTTCACTTCCTTACTGAAGTGACAATTTGCAAATTAACGTCAACAGTTTCAGGGGAGGAGAATATTGTAGTCTAGCAGTAAAATGGTGATCACACGATTGCTATATGGCCGGACGTCACCACCGATAAAGCAGCCACAGCCGGTGACTGAGAAAAATCTGTGATTTCTCTGCATTTAGTGGTTACTACTCACCTGCGCTGTCATCTGTAAGATCATCATCACTGCTCACATATGTCTCTGTAGTATTAATATGGGTCAGATCATCATCACCCCTCACATATGTCTCTGTAGTATTAATATGGGTCAGATCTTCATCACCCCTCACATATGTCTCTGTAGTATTAATATGGGGCAGATCATCATCACCCCTCACATATGTCTCTGTAGTATTAATATGGGGCAGATCATCATCACCCCTCACATATGTCTCTGTAGTATTAATATGGGGCAGATCATCATCACCCCTCACATATGTCTCTGTAGTATTAATATGGGGCAGATCATCATCACCCCTCACATATGTCTCTGTAGTATTAATATGGGGCAGATCATCATCACCCCTCACATATGTCTCTGTAGTATTAATATGGGGCAGATCATCATCACCCCTCACATATGTCTCTGTAGTATTAATATGGGGCAGATCTTCACCCTGAAACAAAGATTGTAAAAGTCACAGACAGATGGAGAAGTCCCATCTATGATCAGCTGTAATCTGCCATCTCCACCGTTCTCATTACACAAGTATAAAACATAGAATACTGGAGGATAAAACAAGACTGAGCACAAGACCTTCACAGCCGTCTACACATCATAGGGAGATCTCATCACACCTTCTCTCCATCTACCTGATCATCCTGAGGAACATCGGGATCTTCTTGTTTACAGTCCTGTGGGAGAAGAGGACGGGGACATCTCTCTGCTGTTGTCCTCTTACTGGATAGACCTGGAGGAGACACATACAGGGACTGAATTCATTCTTTACATACAGATCATTATAGGCCGTGTGTATTTAGTCCTGTCTATTACCTGGTGATGTGAGGGGCGGCCGGGGAACCTCCATCATGACTATGTCCTTGTACAGATCTTTGTGTCCTTCTAAATACTCCCACTCCTCCATGGAGAAATGGACGGTGACGTCCTGACACCTTATAGGAACCTGACACATACAATGATACCATTGTCATCATACCCCGATCCCTTCATAGCGTTACTGTATAATGTCCCAGCAGCAGCAGCAGCATTCCCAGCAGTGTCACCTCTCCAGTCAGCAGCTCAATCATCTTGTAGGTGAGTTGTAGGATCTTCTGGTCATTGATGTCCTCATGTATCAGGGGTGAGGTGGAGGCCCCGTGATTGGGCTCAGGGCTCTTCCCTCAGACACAGGGTCCTGACAGCACAGATCACTAGAGCTCTTCACTACTGTGTAATCCTGGTTATGGAGAGACACATTAATAAATCTCCAGTCTCCAGACATTTCCAGAGTCCTCACCTCTCCAGTTCTGTCATCTGTTATTCTGTCCATAGATAAGAATGATGTCATGTGACATTGTCATCACAATCTCTCACCTCTCCAGTAACAAGGAAGAGGATCTCTAGGGTGAGGTGGAAGATCCTCTCCGCCATCTTGTCCCTGTCCAGATCCATCCTTGATGGTCAATCAGGAGAATTCTCTTGTATAGAAGATGTGAGAGGATCCGATATTGTAGGGACCTGAATGGGGAGAAGATGACGATGTAACATCATAAAGATCCTGTGTAATAATACAATGACTGGAGATAATAAGGGGAAACATATCAGGAGATAGAACGTGTAGAACATAGAGAAATAGAGAGAACATAGAGCTCCACCTGCAGAGCCGCACACCTAATATATGGCTGCTCTGTGCTTACAGGACCTGTGATGATGTCACATGGAGGGGAGGAGTCAGGGGTCACATGATCAGTGTGTGTGGACGACACATCTGAGGTGATTAGTTATCAGGTGTCTCCTATATGGTGACATTATGTTTGTAAACATATTTTTAGTTGTTTTTTTATTTAAATTTGTTTTATTGAAGATTATAGAACATAACTACTTCACAAACCTTGTATCTTCCTTATCCTAGACCCCAAATAGCTGTTCAGCACATTTAACTCTCTCCTCCGCCCACCGCCGCCCCTCCGACCTCCCTCATCTCTGCTGAAGACTTCACCACTTCAAAAATAAGATTGACCAAACAATACAAGCATTTATTGCACCACCACTCCATATACCGGGCCCCTGCTATTTCCTCTTAGGGCCCTTTCACATCAGGTGAAAAAACCGCATCTGCCGCGATTACCGCATACCGGCTGCACTTACGGTCAGCCGCGGTTTTTTTCGCGGCCGCACCTGCCGCAAGTGCAAAACCGCACTTGCCGCACCTGCCGCAAGTCCGCCTATACTTTGCATGGCAAAAACCGCAACCGCGCCGCAAGTGCAGCCGGTATGCGGTAATCGCGGCAGATGCGGTTTTTTCACCGCATCTGCCGCGATTTGAAAAAAAACGCTGATGTGAAAGGGCCCTAAACCTCCCTTTCCAATAACTTACTCATCTCCTCTCCAAATCGCACCTCACCACTTATGCACTTGACCCCATCCATTCCCACCTCTTCCCCAACTTCACCCCAGCCTTAACCTATTTCTTCAACCTATCGCTATCTGCTACCTTCCCCTCTGCTTTCAAACTGGTCACGATCAAGCCCATCCTCAAAGAGCCAAACCTTGACACAACTGCTATGCCCAGCTACTACCCCATATCACTGCTCTCGTTTGCTTCCAAATTCCATCAGCAGCATGTCCATGCTCAACTTTCCTCCCACCACTTCTCTAGATCTCTGCTTGACAACCTCCAATCTGGTCCCGCCCCCACCATTCCACCGAAACTACTCTGACCAAAATAACTAATGATTTACAGCCAAAGTTGGCAGACATTTTTCCATCCTCCCGCTTCAAGTCCTGTCCTCTGCCTTTGACAGAGTCGACCACTGCTTCCTGCTACAAATTCTCTCTTCCCTTGGCGTCAAAGACCTTGCTCTATCCTGGATCTTCTCATATTTTACTGACCGCATAATTAGCGTTTTCCAATCCCACACTACCTCCTCTTCCCACCCTCTCTCTGTCGAACTCCCGCAAAGCTCTGCCCTGGGACCCCTACTCTTCTCCATTTATACCCTTAGCTTAGGACAACTCATACAGTCCCATGGCTTCCAGTACCACCTGTACATTGACGACACTCAGATCTACCTCTCTGACCCAGATGTCAACTCTTTGCTGTCCAGAATCCCGGAGTGTGTGTCAGCCATATCCTCCTTCTTCACCTCTCATTGCCCAAAGCTCAACATGGACAAATCCGAACTCATTATCTTTCCTCCATCTCATGTATCTTTCCTACCTGATCTATCTATCCCAGTTAATGGCATCATGGTTTCTCCCACACCTGAAATCCAGTGGCTTGGAGTAACTCTTGACTCTGCACTTTCCTTCAAATCACACATCCAAACTGTCACTACCTCCTGTCGCCTCCTGCTCAAATATATTTCCAGAATCTGTCCTTTCCTCAGCCCTCAATCTACTAAAATGCTTGTACATGCCCTCATCATCTCCCTCCTTGATTACTGCAACATCCTCCTCTGAGGTCTCCCTGCTAACACTCTTGCACCTCTCCAGCATGTCCTCAGCCTAACTACCCAACTAATCCATCACTCTCCTTGCTACTTCTCTTTTTCTCCCCTCTGCAAATCCCTTCACTGGCTTCCAATTTCCCAACGAATCCAGTTCAAACTACTAACACTGACCTACAAAGCCGTCCATAACCTGTCCTCTTCCTATATCTCCGAACTAATATCCCAATATCTTCGGCCTTCCCAAGACCTCCTCCTCTCCTCCACACTTATTCGTTCCTCATCCTATCACCTCCAAGACTACTCCCAAATATCCCCCATCCTCTTGAATTCTGTGTTCATTTGGAATTCCCAAAAACTAAAGATCTAAAAAATTAATGGTTCAGTATTAGTATGCTGTGAAAAAGTGAATATTAGGTGGAATGTACGGAGGCTCTCGAATGGAGCTAAGAGAGCGGCAATTTTGAGTCACGTCAAAGCGTGTAACCCATCCATTACGTGCTGATACACGCTCAGGCACATTATGTGGAAATAAAGGTTCATATAGACCGGAAGGACAGTTTGTGTTCATAATATGCAAATTATCTGGACAACAGGTGATTCTTGTGGTCCTGTATATACCACCGCCATATTCCAAAATGAAAATTCAGGAAATATTAGACCTGTCGAGAAGGAGAGGGGGCGCTGCAATTTTGATAATAGGGGATGTGAATAACGTTATGAATGACTATTGGGATAGGGTTCGACATGAGAGTATGGATGATGGATGTTATAGATTAACTTCATTTGGAACTTAGATTGGTGGGATTGGCCTGATAGATCTGTGGAGACTTCGAAAAGGGGAGAGGAAGTGCTTATCATGCTATTCCGCGACACAAAACGCGCTGTCTCACATTGACCTGACGCTGGGAAATAGTGGCATGGATAGGATGGTAAGGGATGTGGCATATCTTCCAAGGGTGATATCTGATTGTAGTTCGTTAGTGGTTACGATTCAAATTGAGCCTTCACAAGCTCAACAAGGTGGGGTTATAGCTACATCCCAGTTGAAGAATATTAATCTGGGGAATATTAAAAGAGAGAGAGAACTATTCTTTCAAGTGAATCATGAGAGTGCAGCAACGCATGTGGTATGGGATGCGATGAAGGCCTATTTGAGAGGGCTCTTTATTAGTGACATAGCTAGACGTAAAACGCAAACCAAGAGCTGACCAGGCAGTAAGAGATGAACTGAGTAAGGCAGAGGCGGACATGATAGTTGACCCTACGAGAAATGCTCAGAATAGATTGCGGGCAGCACTTGAGGCTGTAAACAAATTATATATGCAAGGAGTGGACAGGAAAAGGGCATTACAAAGATCATTGTTCTATGAGGAGGGGGAGAGAGTAGGCCATTTGCTGTCAGCGGTGTCTGCGGCACAGAGGGGGTAGGCTCATGTGTATAGACTGGCTAAAGAAAATAGAGCTGTGGTCACTGACACGACTGACATTTTGGAAGAATTTACACAATTTTATGCTGGGCTATACTCCTCTGCAACACGGACCAATGATGATGCAATAGAGGAGCTTCTGGAAGGGGGTACCGTACCTAAATTAGGAGACGGGGATAGACAGAGATTGGAAGATCCCTTGACAGTAGAAGAGGTAGAGAAGGCTCTCCATGTCTATTGACAAGGCACCAGGATATGATGGTATTCCGGGGGAGGTGTATAAGGAACTAGTGGAAGTATTGGCACCAAAATTGAAAGTCGTGTTTGAGGCGGCGTTGGAGATGGGTGCATTGCGGAAGTCCATGGGGAAGCCTGTTATAGTGGTTCTTCCAAAGGAGGGAAGGGATCCTACTTCTGCGGAATCCTATAGATCCATCTCTCTGTTGATGACAGATGTTAAGATCATCGCTAAGGGTACCGTCACACGTGGAGATATTGCCGGCGATTCCATAGGCAACGCCCGTGCGCGCACATGTAATTGCGTGTCGCCTAAGGTCGCCGTCGCCCATTTACACGGGGCGACAACTTAGGCGACGCTCGGGCGACAACCCAACCGGAAATTGCCTGAGCGTCGCCAAAGACCCAGGGGCCATCAAGTCGCTGGTCGCCGCTTCCGCGTCACACAGAGCCACCATATTAGCGATGTGGGCGTAAATTTTAGCCGCATCTCTGAGATAGGCGTTAACATATAGATATTGATCCTATACATTCATTCCAAAAAAACACATAAAACAGTAAATGTTATCCACAAACATTTTAATGTAAAAACAGTGGACCAACATGGCCAATAGAATTAAAATTACAAAACCCTTAAACGTGGGTATTTTATTTTTTCTTTGGGTAAAACTACACATGGTGACTAGGATGTCCTTCTTGAGGGGCAGAGGGCACGTTTATAAGCCTCAATGAGGCGCCTTAATTGGGCAAGATTTTCTGCCGCTAAATCATGGGCCGCCTCCAGGTCCTGCAGGGATGGGCCACCCACAGAGGATACAGAAACATCATCATCAGCAACATGTTTCGTACAAATAGGTGTGTTTTCATAGAAGTGTATGCACTTACCGGGGGCTGTGGAGCCACCATTTGGTGTGGGGGGGGGGGATGGAGAGGGACTTATTGCCTAATCCATGGGTTGGCTTGGGTTAGCTGTAATAAGATGAACATATGTGTATTTGTTAGCCCATAACAAAGCTCCCGACATACATATTAAGGTGGAAAAAAGTGCACAGTATATATGAGTCATATTGACAATACACACACCTTCTTGGCCACTTGTTGGGTCCTGAGGGGACACATTTGGCGGTGTTCCTGCCGGCGGTGTGCCTGGTAACCCTGCTCGTCTCTGTGGTGGTGGTGGTCCTTCCGCAGGGAATGGGGGATGCTCTGGCCTTCTTTCTCCACCTGTTGAGGGATATGGCCTGATATGTGGGGACTGAATACACAGTGCTGTTTGAAGGTCATTAGGGCACGATGAGTGAGATTGAATGAATGGCAGGATACGCCAACATTATGTCATATGTGGGTCGGGTAAACATATGACAATATGTGGCTAGGTAAAGTAGACATATAGGTTAGAGGGGACTATAGGGTGTATGTGGATGAAGCAGGTAGATGATCCTGTAGCTGCAGAGTCATGAAGAAGCTCTCACATACATTGGCCCTATATATGTTGGAGTGTACAGTGGCATGTGGTGGCCTGCATATGTCTTTGTTTACACAGAAGGGTATGTAATGTTGTCAGGCTACTCACCCCTCATCTGGGCAATCGTGGCACGCAGTTGGGTGATGCGTCCTGGAGTCTTAAACTTCAGATCTGCAATTTTTTTGCAGATCTGCTTGGTGGAACAATGAATCCCCAACCGATTCTCCAGACGCCTCTGCACCCTCCGCAGGACATCCTGCTTGTGGAGGCACGGATGTGTGTGGTGCTGGTGACACCAGTAGTCCTTCTGGTCACAAGTCGCAATCAGCACAAGGAGCTCAGGCTCTCCCCAAACTGCAGCTCTCCTGGGTGCCGCCATTTTAGCTATTCTGCAGGGGAAGGAGAAAGCAGCAGGAAGGCGGCGCCAGAAGATTGACAACGCTCGGGCGAATGAACGCACGGGAGATGTGTCACATGTTGACGGGGGCCCAGAGGCGCCGCATGAGCTACAGTATTTACTGTAATCCTGGGCGTCCTGTCATGCAGGACGCCCGCAACTACAGCGCTCATGCAGCTTTTAGTTGGGATGTTATTGCAATTGCATTTCTGTTAACATACATTTGTGGCAGGCACATCTCTGAACTTTTAGCACACAGCGCAAACACAGAGGCGACATCTATGTACAGTATGTACGCTCCTGGGTGAGACACCTTTGGACATCATCAAATATGGCGCCGAGGAACAGGACAACCAATCGGAACGCTCGAGCTGCCACCAATCCACGCCCACCGCCAGAGCTACTAATACGCCCAGAAACGCCTACCAGAATGGTATAGGCGATGTGTGCTGTCGCCTTTGACATCTCTCATGAGATGTTACACAGGGCGATCAGCACACATCGCCTAAGAATGGTTGCCTGGTTTCAGAGCTCTGATGTGAAACCAGGCGACCACTCAGACGTGTCGCCCTCGCCCATTTACATTAGGCGACGCATTGGCAATATCGCCGGCGACAGGCCACGCCTCAGCGTCTCCTATGGAATCGCCGGCGATATCTCCACGTGTGACGGTACCCTAAGGATAATCAGTTTAAGCTGCACTACTGTCCGATGAAAAGAAGGGTGATTTCTGCTGTAAGCCATAATCATCAACATTTACAGAAATAAACACTTGAAATAGATCACTCTGTTTGTAATGACTCTATATATGTGTTTTGTCTTTTTGTATTAAAGTAGTGAAAAACATTAACTTTTTGATGATATTCTAATTCATTTAGATGCACCTACGGTACCTGTACACATGACCAGCTCTGATACTATTACTGTGTAACATAGTGGGCAAATCTGTAATGGTACCTTTACACGCCGCTACAGAAGGTTAGAAACAACCGGGTGTCTCACGTGCACGAGCACGTTCCAACGGTTGCTAACGATACCTGATACCGCATTTACACGCCGCTACAAGGTGCTCTACAGAAGGTTTTTTCTATCCCTGGAGGCACCGATGGGTGCCATAAGTTACCTTCTGTAGAGCACCTTACCTCATTTACACGCCGCTACCACAAGATAATATGGAGGACCTGGTGCAGCAGGGACAACACATAGGCGTGCCACAATTCTGGATTACGAGACGCTCGTACGATGATTGGACAAAGCAATAGCATCATGATTGGCCAGGCAGCGCAGGAAAGCTGATTAATATATGACGCTCGAGCAATTGTGTAGTGTGACTGGTCATCTCCTTAAATATGCCGCCCTATGCAGTGACAACCAATCGTAACGCAGGAGCTTCCACCAATGATCGCGGAAGGGGGGCGGTTTCCCGGAGGCTGTGTCACGCCCCAGGGAGTTCACTAGGTGTCGCAAAAACCTACCTGTTCCTCATTTACACGCCGCTACCATCGGGTTGAAACCAACCTGTTTTTGAGCACGGCTGAAAGACAGGTGTCGACAGTGACCGGTGGCAACAACCTGATTTACACGCCGCTACCATCGGGTTGAAACCTACCTGTTTTTGAGCACTGCTGAAAAACAGGTGTCGACAGTGACCGGTGGCAACAACCTGATTTACACGCCGCTACCTCGCGGTTTTTGACGGTGCAAGATACAATTGTCTCCGACACCCGATTGTTTCTAACCTTCTGTAGCGGCGTGTAAAGGTACCATAAGGGTACCTTTACACGCCGCTACGACAGGATGGATACAACCCGCTACTTCACGTGCACGAGCACGCCCAAACGGTTACAAACGGGAAACGCACCACCTTTACACGCCGCCACAAGGTGCGCTACGCTACGCTACATCTACAGCTAGATACATCGCCGGGTGTCTCAAGTAGCCATCTGTAGCTCATCGTACCTCATTTACACACCGCTACAACAAGCTAATATGTGCGGACCTGGTGCAGCAGGGACAGCACATAGGCGTGCCACAATTGTGGAGTACGAGACGTCCGTACGCTGATAGGACAAAGCAAGAAACCCATGATTGGCCAGGCATCGCAGGAGGCTGATTAATACATGACGCCCGAGCAATTGTGTAGTGTGACTGGTCAGCTCCTTAAATATGCCGCCCTATGCAGCGACCACCAATCGTAACGCAGGAGCGTCCACCAATGATCGCTGAAGGGGCGCGGTATCCCGGAGGCTGTGTCACGCCCCAGCTACATACCAGGTACATCGCCTGGTGTATAGACATCCCTTCTGTAGCCTCTTTACACGCCGATACAGCTCGCTACAATCGGCTTTGTAGCCATCTGTTTTCGAGCAGTGCTCGGAAACAGATGTATCTGTTGCCGGCTGTCTCGTCCCGTCTTCACACGCCGCTACTACGGGCTATATTGACGCTACAAGCTACATTTGTAGCCTGTAGCGGGTTGTATCCATCCTGTCGTAGCGGCGTGTAAAGGTACCCTAAGAGCCTAAGAATCATAGTGTAGCATGTATGGGGTCAGTAGGAATTTACCCAATTTACCCAGTAGCTTCTGTAGAGTAAACTATTGTGTTCAGTAGAATTGTCCCCCTTTGATATTAACAGTATTATGGTGTAATAAGTATAATAAATATATAGTCCATAGTCATCTTGTACTGTATCAGTAGGTAGCACATATGTCATTCTATTTAATAATTATAAAAGAGCAAAAAAACAAACAACTGTATATTTACATGTACGGTATATATAAAAAAGGTTTCACATACTGTGCCAAATTCACGTTTCCTCCTTTGCATTGGAGGCATTCATGTAATAATTTTAAATATTTTGTTTACAATAAAGTAATTTATTTTAAGTGAACAAGTTGTATATTCTGCTGTATTCGCAATAGATACCGTATTAAAATACTATGATTTGTTTATCTGAGTAAGGCTGCTTTCACATGAGCGTTTTGCGCTGATCGTGGCACACTTGCGGCAGGCCCCATACAATGTCTGTGGGGCTTGCGGTAAGTGTGTGGCAAGTGCGGTTTCGGCACTTGCGGCAGGTGCGGCCGCGAAAAATCTGTGGCATGCCGCGTTTTTTTCGCGGCCGCACCTGCCCCAAGTGCCGAAACCGCACTTGCCACACACTTACCGCAAGCCCCACAGACATTGCATGGGGCTTGCCGCAGGTGAACCGCAAGTGCGGCCATTATGCGGCAATCGCGGCAGTTGCGTTTTTTTCACCGCAACTGCCGCAATCAGTGCAAAACTCTCATGTGAAAGCAGCCTAACTCATGAATATTGGATTTTTGATCTATACAGAATTATAATGTATCCGTATAAAACAGATGCCACTTAGGATCGTCCAAGAGCTGTCCATTTTTTTCTCGCACCCATTGACTTGTACTGGCGAGTCTTGCACAATGAATATATATCCACTCGCAGAATGCTGCAACATTTTTGTTAGGCCGCCTTCACACCATGGTTTAATCCGATTCGGGGCTGTCAGGGGAGAACCTGACAGCCCCGGACCGGATCAGCACACAGAACCAGAGGGCAAATATGCCCTCCGGTCTGGTATGCAGTCGGATCCCTCTAATTGCAGCCGCAGCTGCTGATTTTTCAAGATCGCGGCTAGCAATGGAGCTAGCCGCTGTCCTGAAATTACAGCAACGTGCAGCCGCCGGTGTCCGGGTCCGGTTAGGGAGCGCCGGATTGCCCCAGATCCGATTTGGGGAAATTTTTCTCCCCGGACACAAAAATGCTGCATGCTCCGATTTTGTGTCCAGAAGAAAAATCCAGTTCCTCCCAGATTCTCCCGGACACATGGAAACTGGATGGCAGAGAGCTGGCATCTGGCTCTATCTGGCCCCATAGGATACTATGGGGCCAACATCTGGTCCAGGGATGTCCGATTTACACCGGACAGCCCTGGATCGGATTAAACCGATGGTGTGAAGCCAGCCTTACCCAGAATTTGGATGAGAAATAAATCGCTCATCTGCTCTGAATCATTGACTAACATTGGTGCAGTTGCATTGCAAGATTTTCTCTTATTGCACTCGGCTAATTCATACGCCCATGTGACCCCAGCCTACATAACAGACTAGGAGAAACTTCTACCAAGATGGAGAAATCTACAACATAGAGAGCGCCAAAGATCCGGACTGAGGTCTGGTCAGAGAAAGGGACGGTAAGGGCAAAACTGGATGTAACAAGACAATAAACACAATAATATATACATGGCTCCGCCCCATACACCTCGTACACACACGGCTCTGCTCCGTACACCTCGTACACACACGGCTCTGCTCCGTACACCTCGTACACACACGGCTCTGCTCCGTACACCTCGTACACACACGGCTCTGCTCCGTACACCTCGTACACACACGGCTCTGCTCCGTACACCTCGTACACACACGGCTCTGCTCCGTACACCTCGTACACACACGGCTCCGCCCCATACACCTCGTACACACGGCTCTGCTCCGCACACCTCGTACACACACGGCTCCGCCCCATACACCTCGTACACACGGCTCTGCTCTGTACACCTCATACACACGGCTCTGCTCTGTACACCTCGTACACACACGGCTCCGCTCCGTACACCTCGTACACACACGGCTCCGCTCCGTACACCTCGTACACACACGGCTCTGCTCCGTACACCTCGTACACACACGGCTCTGCTCCGTACACCTCGTACACACACGGCTCTGCTCCGTACACCTCGTACACACACGGCTCCGCTCCGTACACCTCGTACACACTCGGCTCCGCTCCGTACACCTCGTACACACACGGCTCTGCTCCGTACACCTCGTACACACACGGCTCCGCTCCATACACCTCGTACACACCAGCTCCGCTCCGTACACCTCGTACACACTCAGCTCCGTCCCATACACCTCGTACACACACAGCTCCGCTCCGTACACCTCGTACACACACGGCTCCGCTCCGTACACCTCGTACACACACGGCTCCGCTCCGTACACCTCGTACACACACGGCTCTGCTCCGTACACCTCGTACACACACGGCTCCGCTCTGTACACCTCGTACACACTCGCTCCGCCCCGTACACTTCGTACACACACGGCTCCGCTCCGTACACCTCGAACACACACGGCTCCGCTCCGTACACCTCGTACACACACGGCTCTGCTCCGTACACCTCGTACACACACGGCTCTGCTCCGTACACCTCGTACACACACGGCTCTGCTCTGTACACCTCGTACACACTCGGCTCCGCTCCGTACACCTCGTACACACACGGCTCTGCTCCGTACACCTCATACACACACGGCTCCGCTCCATACACCTCGTACACACACGGCTCCGCTCCGTACACCCCGCACACACACGGCTCCGCTCCGTACACCTCATACACACACTGCTCTGCTCCATCCACACTGTAAATCCCTCCTGACCCCACACATAACCTTAACATCGTCCAGCACCATGACAACCAGAGGAGCTGATCATGTGACCCCTGACTCCTCCCCTCCATGTGACATCATCACAGGTCCTGTAAGCACAGAGCAGCCATATATTAGGTGTGCGGCTCTGCAGGTGGAGCTCTATGTTCTCTCTATTTCTCTATGTTCTACACGTTCTATCTCCTGATATGTTTCCCCTTATTATCTCCAGTCATTGTATTATTACACAGGATCTTTATGATGTTACATCGTCATCTTCTCCCCATTCAGGTCCCTACAATATCGGATCCTCTCACATCTTCTATACAAGAGAATTCTCCTGATTGACCATCAAGGATGGATCTGGACAGGGACAAGATGGCGGAGAGGATCTTCCACCTCACCCTAGAGATCCTCTTCCTTGTTACTGGAGAGGTGAGAGATTGTGATGACAATGTCACATGACATCATTCTTATTATTATTATTTATATAGTGCTATTAGGATACATGGCGCTTTACAAGTTAGAGGGTAGACAAAAACAAGTAGTAAAACGATGACAAATCAATCATACGGGTACAATAGGGCCGGGGATCCTGTCCACGAGGGCTCACAGTCTAGAGGGGGTGGGGAGGGAGACAGTAGGAGGGGGAGAGGTGAGGTGGTGCAGTGGATTGGGTCTCAGTGTGTGTTATAGGCTTGTAGGAAGTGGTGGGTCTTCAGGTTTTTCTTGAAGGTTCCCAGGGTAGGGGAGTGTCTGATGTGGTGTGGAAGAGAGTTCCAGAGTATGGCAGAAGCCTTAGAGAGAAGTCCTGTATGCGGTTGTAGGAGGTGGAGATGCGGGGGGTTGAGAAAAGGAGTTCTTGGGAGGAGCGCAGGTTGCGTGAGGGGAGGTAACGGGAGACCAGGTCGGAGATGTAGGGAGGGGACAGGTTGTGTATGGCCTTGTATGTCAGGGTTAGGGTTTTGAAGTGGGATCGCTGGGGAGTGGGGAGCCAGTGGAGGGCTCAGCGGAGGGGGGAGTAACGGGGAGATAGGTGGATGAGTCGGGCAGCAGAGTTGAGGATGGTGTGGAGAGGTGCAAGGGAGGAGGCAGGGAAGCCGGTGAACAGGAGGTTGCAGTAGTCCAGGCGGGAGATGATGAGGGCATGGACAAGTGTTTTAGCCGTGCTGTGGTCAAGGAAGGAGTGGATACGGGCAATGTTTTTTAGTTGGAGTCGACAGGCGGTGGTGAGGGCTTGGATGTCGGCCTTGAAGGAGAGGGAGAAGTCGGGATTACCCCGAGGCACTTGGTGTGGGGGGCACGTGAGAGTGTGCAGTCATTGATGGTGATGGATAGGTCAGGAAGAGGGGGAGGGTTGTTCAGGGGAAAGACGATGAATTCGGTTTTTGTCCATGTTGAGTTTGAGGAAGCGGGTAGAAAAGAAGGCTGTGATGGAGGATAGGCAGTGAGGAATTTTGGATAAAAGGGAGGAGATATCAGGGCCAGACAGATAGAGCTGGGTGTCGTCGGCCTAGAGGTTGTATTGGAGGCCACGTGACTCGATGAGTTTGCCTAGGCCGAGGGTGTAAATGGAGAAGAGTAGTGGTCCCAGGACCGAGCCTTGGGGAACTCCTACAGAAAGGGGGTGGGGCGAGGAGGAAGTGTGGGAGTGGGTGACGCTGAAGGTCCTGTCTGTTAGGTAGGCGGAGATCCAGGAGAGGGCTAGGTCAGTAATGCCAAGAGATTCAAGGATTTGAAGTGAGAGGGAGTGGTCAACAGTGTCGAAGGCAGCAGAGAGGTCGAGAAGGATGAGGACAGGGCTGTTTCGGTGGAGTGGTGAGGTCGGAAGCTGGATTGTAGGCGATGAAAGAGAGCACAGGAAGAGAGGTGGGAGGATAGTTCGGAATAGACGTGTTGTTCAAGAAGTTTTGAGGCGAACTGGAGGAGAGATATGGGGCGATAGTTGGAGACTGATGTAGGGTCGAGGGATTTTTTTTAGGATGGGCGTGATTAGGGCGTGTTTGAAGGGTGAGGGGAATGTGCCGGATTTGAGTGATATGTTGAAGAGATGTGTTAGGGCAGGGATGAGGACTGTGGTGAGGTTAGGGATGAGGTGGGAGGGGAGTGGGTCAAGGGCGCAGGTGGTGAGGTGTGATCGTGCTAGAAGGGAGGAGAGGTGGTCCTCTGTCATGGGGGTGAAACTGCATTTGGGCAAGGAGGGATGGGCTGGAGGTGGGATGGGGCGAGGGGAGTGTGGGTCGAAGCTTTGACTAAGTTTGTCAATTTTGTCTTTGAAGAAGGTGGCGAAGTCGTTGGCGGAGATGAGGGGTGAGGGAGGAGGTGCAGGGGGGCGAAGTAAAGATTTGAAGGTTTTGAAGAGTTGTTTGGGGTTGTGAGACAGAGCAGTTATTAGTGAGGAGAAGTATACTTGTTTTGTGGAGTCAAGGGCAGTCTTGAAGATATTGAGGGAGCGCTTGTATAGGGTGAAGTGCTCTGCGGAGTGGGATTTCTTCCATTTCCGCTCGGCTGCCCTAGTCGTCCGTCAGAGTTTTTTGGTGAGGGTCGTGAGCCAAGGTTGTCGTTGTACTCGTGTTGTGCGAAATGTGAGTGGAGCAGCTTGGTCGAGGGCTGAAGTGAGAGTGGTGTTGTAGAGGGAGGCGGCAGAGTCAGCGTCTTGAGAAGAGGCCACGTCTGAGAGGGGGAGGAGGGATTCTGAGAGTGAGTGGAAGTCTATGAGCTTAAGGTTTCTGCGGGGGTGGGGGAGTGTCTGGAGAGGGGGGAGCGTGGTAGGGGAGGAGAGGGATGAGAAGGTCAGTAGGTTGTGGTCGGAGTGGGTGAGGGTTGAGTATGCGAGGTCGGTGAGGGAGCAGAGGCGGTTGAAGACGAGGTCAAGTGTGTGGCCACCAGTGTGCGTGGCGGAGGAGATCCATTGGGAGAGGCCGAAAGAGGAGGTGAGGGATAGGAGTCTGGAGGCAGCGGCTTTGGGGGTGTCGATGGGAATGTTGAAGTCATCCATGATGATGGTAGGGGTGTCGAGGAGAGGAGGTGGAGGAGCCAGGTTGTGAAGTGGTCATAGAAGGTGGAGGGGGATCCAGGGGGGGCGGTAGACAACGGCCAGTTGGAGGTTGCAGGGGGAGTAGATGCGAACAGAGTGTGCCTCGAAGGAGGGGAGGGGGGGTGGAGTAAGTGGCGAGAAGGAGCAGTCGTTGGCCAGAAGTAGGCCAACACCTCCGCCACGGGTGTTGGTGGGGCAGGGAGTGTGAGAGAGCATGAATCCACCGTTGGAGAGGGCAGCCGGGGAGGTTGTGTCAGAGGGGGTAAGCCAGGTCTCCATGATACTGAGGAAGGAGAGTTTTTTGGAAATGAAGAGGTCGTGGATAAGTGTGAGTTTGTTACAGACCGAGCGGGCGTTCCAGAGTGCGCCCGGTAGGGGGACAAGGGAAGCCGGAGGTTAAGGGGGTTACGAGGGTTGGTGATGGGTCGTCGGAGTGGGATGGAGGAGAGTGAGGTGGTATGGTGGGGTGGACCAGGATTAGGGAAAATGTCACCGGAGAGTAGGAGGAGGAGGGAGAGGGTTAGGAGGTGGGAGCAGGGGAGCTTGCGTGGTGGGCATGTACGTCTAGATAAGCCGGGGACATCATTCTTATCTATGGACAGAATAACTTATGACAGAACTGGAGAGGTGAGGACTCTGGAAATGTCTGGAGACTGGAGATTTATTAATGTGTCTCTCCATAACCAGGATTACACAGTAGTGAAGAGCTCTAGTGATCTGTGCTGTCAGGACCCTGTGTCTGAGGGAAGAGCCCTGAGCCCAATCACGGGGCCTCCACCTCACCCCCTGATACATGAGGACATCAATGACCAGAAGATCCTACAACTCACCTACAAGATGATTGAGCTGCTGACTGGAGAGGTGACACTGCTGGGAATGCTGCTGCTGCTGGGACATTATACAGTAACGCTATGAAGGGATCGGGGGATGACAATGGTATCATTGTATGTGTCAGGTTCCTATAAGGTGTCAGGACGTCACCGTCTATTTCTCCATGGAGGAGTGGGAGTATTTAGAAGGACACAAAGATCTGTACAAGGACATAGTCATGATGGAGGTTCCCCGGCCGCCCCTCACATCACCAGGTAATAGACAGGACTAAATACACACGGCCTATAATGATCTGTATGTAAAGAATGAATTCAGTCCCTGTATGTGTCTCCTCCAGGTCTATCCAGTAAGAGGACAACACCAGAGAGATGTCCCCGTCCTCTTCTCCCACAGGACTGTAAACAAGAAGATCCCGATGTTCCTCCGGATCATCAGGTAGATGGAGAGAAGGTGTGATGAGATCTCCCTATGATGTGTAGACGGCTGTGAAGGTCTTGTGCTCAGTCTTGTTTTATCCTCCAGTATTCTATGTTTTATACTTGTGTAATGAGAACGGTGGAGATGGCAGATTACAGCTGATCATAGATGGGACTTCTCCATCAGTCTGTGACTTATACAATCTTTGTTTCAGGGTGAAGATCTGCCCCATATTAATACTACAGAGACATATGTGAGGGGTGATGATGATCTGCCCCATATTAATACTACAGAGACATATGTGAGGAGTGATGATGATCTGCCCCATATTAATACTACAGAGACATATGCGAGGGGTGATGAGCGGTGTAAAGAGGAGATTCCTACAGATAACCGCCCAGGTGAGTAGTGACCACTAAATGCAGAGAAGTCATAGATTCTTCTCAGTCACCGGCTGTGGCAACATTAGTGTTGTAGTCCGGCCATATGAAATAGTCACCATTCTGCTGCTTGCTCTTTCACCCAAAACTGTCCCCTTTATTTTGGGCATTGGAAGTCCTTCTTTTGGAGTGAGATCTATTTCAGTTGGAGCTTACAGGAAGGATCCACCCAATCCCCTGAAATTAGAAGATGTTAGTCATTAGTTGCCCAGTCCTCTAATCTTCAAAGCCAAGTGAGAGCATATGTAGAATCTGCTGACAATTTAGAAAATCATGGGAAGAAAAATATAATCTGTATGATCGACCCCTAAGGGTACCGTTACACATCGTAACATTGCATGCAATTGCACTGGCAACTCACTGGTTGCAGTGAAATCATGGACACATTGTTACATTTGTACACGGCAACAAAATAGAACAATGTGTCCATGATTTCACTGCAACCAGTGAGTTGCCAGTGCAATTGCATGCAATATTACTAAGTGTAAAGGTACCCTAAGAGAAGGTGAAGGGTAATGATGCTGTTACCTTCCTAGAATCTGAGCGTATTATTGGATAAATCTACCTTTTTCTCTTTTCTGTGATGCTGAATGTTCTGATCGAGTCGTTATAAAGGTTCAGTCTTTCTGAAGAAATTTCACTTTTATGACGAGAAACCATTCTATGAGCAATTAAATGTCCTACTGTCTGGGCAGTCGTAATACATGTGAAATAGATCTGATGCCTCTGACTTTTACATAGAGGACATTTAGAAAATGTATTATATCGATCTCCGGCATAAAAGCCGCAGACAGTGTAACTTGTGAATAAACATAAATTGAAACCTTATTTTATTTAATCTAGAGAGAACATTACCAGAATGAATAATTATTTCTCATTGTTGAAGTTCAAGATCTAATGCCCATAATTTAATGTCTTCTAAAAGTTGATTAATCAATTGTTTTTATAGAGAACAAATTTGGCCTTCATAGTTTGACTCGATGATAAATAATCCATAAAAGGGACAAGTTCCCTAGAACATCTCAGGCTGGTTTCACATCACGTTTTTTGTGATCCGGGCCGATCCGATGACAACCGGATAGGCCCGGATCACATTTCTGCCCAATATTGTGCCTATGGGCTTGGATGGAGCCGGATGGCAGCTATCTGCCATCTGGTTTCCATGTGTCCGGGTAAATCCGGGAGGACCCGGATTTTTGACCCGGACACAAAAATGCTACATGCGCAATTTTTGTGTCCGGGGAGAAAAATCTCCCCAAACCGGATTCTCCCAGATCCGGGCAATCCAGCCCCATAGGCTCCCATGTTAGTTCGAAACCGCACTTGCCGCACACTTACCGCAAGCCCCATAGACATTGATCGCGGCCGTTATGCGGTAATCGCGGCAGTTGCAGTTTTTTCACCGCAACTGCCGCGATCAGCGTAAAACGCTGATGTGAAAGCAGCCTTAGTCGGTGGAAAATAGCACACACAGAAGAGTGCATTTTATAGAATGAAAAATTGCCAATATGCCATTTAACTGCCTAACACAGTGTCCAGCTTGTGGTCCAGGAGACACACACATAATAAATTATTATGTCGGTTCTTTCCAGTTGCAATGCCAAACATATGGATACTAATAGTGTTTGGCCACACTGCAAGGATGAGAAGCATTTAGGACATTTAGCTTTGGGATTTTGCGGAAGCGTCTTTCAGTTATAACCAATCTGTAAACCCTTCATTTTTCCACTGACGAGGAACATATTTGGTATAATTTTGGCCTACACAACATTATGTTATGGCTAAATATTCCAATTTTTGGGAGGCAAAATGAACAAAGACGGCTGAACATCTTAGGCTGCCTTCACATTTGCGTATGTGAACGCAGCTTATGCTGCGTTCCCATACGCATTCAAACGCATGCGCACTGCGTTCCTATGTTTAACATAGGAACGCATAGTGCCTGCGTTTGGCAGCGTTTGCTGCGTTCGGGTGCGGATGCGGACCATATCTGCTCCTTCCGGTGTCCCGCGTCCGCACCCGGGACGCAGCATGTCGCGTCCCTGGTGTGGGCGAGAGTGTGTGATCTGTACGCTGGCATCCGCCTGCGCACAGATCACTAATGGCGGGCAATGAGAGCGCACGGCGATCTGCAAGCATCTGCAGACCGCCGTGCGCTCCATTATAAACATAGGGGCCGCGGTCTGCATGCAGATGCATCTGCAAGTCTGAAGGCAGCCTAAGTCTACTGGTTCCTTCTCTGAGGTCTACTATTAGATTTTGTACTGTTTTTGTTTTAGTAAATAATTTCATTTTGATATATAACTTGCAATTTGTTTGGCTATTTTATAAATTATGTCCTTAAATTTGTATATATTTTTGAAAATAATTTTTATTTTTGACAGATGACTGTACCAGGAGATCAGAGGGACAACTGACATCTTCACTTTTTAACTCAGAAGATCTTGATATCACACAATATATAACGGAAGTGCATGCCATTTCACCAGATATACCATCCTCACTTCCCAGCAAAGATCTATCATCTGATTCTTTTAAACAGGTCTTACCTTCTGATTTATCACAGACTATTAAGAAAAATAAAAGTCACAGAAGAGGTATTCTAAATAGAGGTGCTCTTACAGCAAAGAAGCCATTTTCCACTTCAGAATATGGACAAATTAATGAAAAAATTCACATAGGGGAGAAAAGATTTTCTTCAGAGTCTCTTAGCTACCTGATAACTCACGCAGGGGAGAAGCCATATTTATGTTCAGAATGTGGGAAATGTTTTACACGTAAATCATTTCTTGTTAGACATCAAAGAAATCACACAGGGGAGAAGCCATTTTCATGTACAGAATGTGGTAAACATTTTAACCAGAAATCACATCTTGTTACACATCTGAGAACTCACATAGTAGAGAAGCCATACTCATGTTCAGAATGTGGGAAATGTTTTATAAGTAAGTCAGTTCTTGCTGAACACCAAAAATTTCACACAGGGGAGAAATCTTTTTCATGTTTAGAATGTGGGAAATGTTTTGCACATAAATCACATTTTGTTATACATGAGAGAACTCACACTGGTGAGAAGCCATATTCATGTTTAGAATGTGGGAAACATTTTAGCCAAAAATCACATCTTGTTACCCACCAGAAAACTCACACAGAGGAGAAGCATTTTTCATGTTCAGAATGTGGGAAATGTTTTGCACAGAAATCGCATTTTGTTTCACATAAGAGAACTCATACAGGAGAGAAGCCATTTTCATGTTCAGAATGTGGGAAACATTTTAACCAAAAATCACATCTTGTTACACACCAAAGAATTCACACAGGGGAGAAGCCTTTTTCATGTTCAATATGTGGGAAATGTTTTGCAGATAAATCAAGTTTTGTTAAACACCAAAGAATCCACAAAGGGGAGAAGCCTTTTTCATGTTCAGAATGTGGAAAATATTTTGCAGATAAATCAAGTCTTCTTAAACACCAAACCATTCACACAGGGGAGAAACCTTTTTCATGTTCAGAGTGTGGGAAATGTTTTGTAGATAAATCACGTCTTGTTAAACACCAAAGAATTCACACAAGATAGTTGTTGGGGATATTGCCAAGCTTTCCAATTTCAACACTTCAGAGCGTGTGCCCTAGAGAGGATACAGGAGCCATGGGCACAAATATTGAAATTCTTGGGGGAGGGAACTTATTGGACCTTCTTAAATGCATCAGTTTAAGGTCTGCTCGAGATGACACCCCACCTTGTTTCGTATTCATAAAACATCGGGGACTTGTAATAAGTTGTTGGACAAGCTCTAAATATACCCCGAGGGAATCTGTGACTAAGGGAACTACAGTATCTTAAGGGGTTTGGATAGTGGGAAGGGCAAAGGTCTGAGATATCTATATCAATTATTTCTTAATTGGCATTTCTGTTCATCTGGCATTTTGAGCATCTTAAACATTGCAAGATCCAGTACTTTTAAGTACTTGCAATTGAGACAAGAAATAGTGTTGAGGGTCTCAGTTCAATCACAAGTCCAACAGCCACTCCTAATTATATATATATATAGGCAATTGTGCACGTCTGCACGCTGCAAGTAAATGATACGGACACCAGAGCCGTCTCAAGCCTTACTCATGCCTACGCCAAATGAGATTAAACACTGCGCAAGCGTTTATTGAAACACATATTTATACAGAAAGCAAAAGGCGTGTTAGAATTCTAGAACTTTCTACAAAGTGATCATCTCCTAATTGGTCAATTCTTATCAAATTATTCTAATACCTAAATTCCTCCCTTAATGGGTTGGCTTAGATCTCAGGTGTATTTATAGAACGTGGGCGCCATCTAGTGTATAACAGACGACATGACATCTCCGAGTCACAATTTATATATTTTAGAGAACTGTTGTGATATTTTTAACCCTATAGAGACATTTCATGTCTCTCCATCCTCAAGAATAGGAGCGCAAGAGGTTGTATCAGATTTCACTATTTCATATAACGGAGTTGTGAATTGTGTAGTACATGCTAAAGCTTCTAAAGGCATTATTTCTTTAACGTACAATTCCCTGCTAGCAAAAACAACAACATGCATGAAAAACACATCATATATCAGGGGTACGAAACATTGCCAAAATGGATAAGTTCACCCAAAATATATTCTGGTGAAGTACTACAAAATACTGAAACGACACAAAAAGAAGGAGTAATTACCAAACTACCACCCAAAGATGATATGTATTAAAATCACTAAAATGTTATTAAATATAATTAAAAGACAATCTATAGCTACATGTCACCGTAAAATGCTAGTTTAAATAAGGAGGAAGGAAACTCATTTAAAGGAGGATCAGTCACAGACCATAGATGTGAGTCATCAAAGTGAATGTTCACATGTGTGGATAGGACCGCAGCTTAAAGGGACACTGTCAGGTCATTTTTTAGTATGATACTAATATTACCCTTGAATAGTGCCTGGGCAGACCTCTTAAAAACATGTAAAATCATTATTGTACTGTTTGTAGTTTCCATGTTATCAGCATGGTCAAACCGTGCAGAGAGCTGCTGCATTAGTCCTGTCCCGTTATAAGAAGAGACAATTAGTCCTGTGCTGTATAAACTGTCATGTAATTATGCACTCCCTCTCAGCAGCTCTCTTCTCCTTCCTCCCTCCTCCCTCTCAGCAGCTGTCTCCTCCCTCCTCCCTTTGCTAAGAGTGCAATGTCAGGTGTCACTTACAGGTCTGTTCAGTTGATATCACCACGGAGGGAGAGAGTTCCTGCAGGTCTGCCTTATCTAGACTCCAGTTGTTTCTGTAAAGAAGATACCCTGCTGTGCTGTTTCTGTGTTGTAGCTCACCTCTTGTGATGCTGCACACAGAAAGCAGAGAGGAGAATACAGCCCCCCCCCACTGATTTCCTGTGCTGCGATGTGAAATGCATATTCATGCATGGGGAGTGGATAGCAGAGGACTAAGTGGATCATTCACAGTGATTGACAGTTGGAATGATTCTCTTTATTTGAAGTGTACAGAAGATAGGAGGGGAATATTACTAATACAGATACATAAATAGAGAGAGCTTAGAATGAGGTATTAGAAAATGATATCAGTTTCATGTGGATTTTTGATCTGACAGTTCTCCTTTAACCATGGCGATGTCCTCCTCACAGCTCCAATGTACGTTTCGCAGAAGTGCTTTTTCAAGGGGAGCACAAGAGACTTTCTCATATCTTACTACCTCGTATACCGGGTTAGTAGTTTGTGTGGTACATACTAAAGCTAAAAAAGCATTATTTCTTTAATGTACAACTCCCTGCTATTAAATATCTTGGGGGATCCAATAGCTAAAACTAATATAGTTTAGGAAAGAGACGTGGGTCCTAATTCTAAAGAATAATGGGAGGACATATTGGAATCCTCAGCGGTAGTCTACATCAATACAACTCAAAGGTCTGTTTTCTGTATGTAGGGTAGATAGGACTTCAAGTGCTACACAGGAGGATTTCAGACAAGATGATAACTGTCCACGATGTGAGGAAGGGGGTGCAGGTTTGTTACATATGATTTAGTCCTGTTCTCAGCTAACTAGGTTGTGGGAAAATAATGGCAAACATAGATTGGAAGAATTTAATATACAAGTCCCACTGTAGTCTAAATTCTGTTTTCTGAGCATGGTGGGGTTAGAGTTGGTTCCTCTTCAATACAACTAGCCTTATGAAAAATTACTTAACATACCAGAAAAACAGTGGCTAAACACTAGTTGGCGAGTGGTCCACCAATGGTAGAAGAGAGAGTTCAGTTTTTAAATAATACTATTCTGATGCAAAAGAAGATTTATATTAAATGGGGAGAGGTCTTCAAATTTGAAAAGCAATGGAGGGATTGGATATGGTGTCTGGCGGTAGTCTCCGATGTGTTGGCCAATGACGTGTTTTTCAACTCCTTGATACTTTAAATGACCTAACAAAATTTTCTGATCATCATAATGGGAGACCCAGACAATGGGGTTTTAGGGCGCTGCCCTCCGGAGGTCACACTAGGTACTACAAGTTTGTAGCACCGCCTCCTCCGCTTATAAACCCCCACCGTAGGAGACATCCTCAGTTTTAAACTTAGTGTGCTCGGAGGATCACGCTTTGCTTGCACTTCACTGCATTCTCACAGCTTACGTGATGGCGTATGAAGACAAGGTAAAATGGTCCCGCTCGGGATCCCCGACAGCCTCCCCGCTCACCCTCTGCGGAACACGCTGGTGGAGGTACCGGAGGGCTTTTAGCCTGGACACTTCTGTGTTCCCCCGGTACGCTGTCGCGCTCCTTCCTTTCCATCCCTCCATGGAGGCTCTGGTAAGGGGGAGCCTGGAGCCTTGCACAGCTCCGCTCCGTCCGAGGCCTCCCTAAATGGTGCTTACAGACCGGACGGAGCCAGCCCAGTCCGAGGCCTCCCTAAATGGTGCTTACACTCCGGACTGGTGCTGTACCCCCGTCCGAGGCCTCCCTAAAGGTGCTTACAGACCGGACCGGCACTGAGGCACCTGGTGTGTCTCCTGTGTGCCTGGGGTAGTGTCTGTCACTGTGGTGTCATGACACTCAGACCGCGCGGTTACCCTCGGGTCCGCGGTTCTGGCGGTGACCCTGTGCTGGGGTCGCCCTGGCTGACCGCCCTGTGTTTCACAGGGGCTGAGGCTGTAGACTGCGAGTGTTTTTATGTGTACATGCAGTCTGAGAGTGTGTGTGGTGATATTCACACTCTTTTCCCGCGCTGCGGGCTCCGGCACCTCCATTGCTGAGGCAGTCTGGAGGAGGAGGAGGCAGCCCTTATGGTGACTTCACCGCTGGGCGTGTTGTGTGTTCTTCCCGCGTGTTCCTGGCTCCGCCCACATCTTCACTGTCGGCGGCCATCTTCTCCCTCACTTCCCGGCTGGGATCTGGCTGCAGCGCGTGTCTGCACTTGCAAGGGAGACCGGAACTCGCGGAGGTCACACACACACACCGCTTCCTCCTACCGCTTTACTGCGGTCGGTAAGCCACCGGGATTCCCGGTTTGTTTGTGAACTTTGGCTTATATTCCCCTCACTGTGGAGATGTCCTCAGTTGGGAAGCATGCTGCTAAGGCGGCAGTGGTCACCGTTACCTGCGCTACATGCAAAGGGACACTGGTGGAGGGGTCCTGCAATAACTGCGGACGCCCAGAGGCCCGGTCTGCTACTATTGAGTCTGCAAATCCGGGATTATACCCTGAGGTTCAGGTGATCCCAGGGCCATGGGAAACGCAGAATAAGATCAATGAATCTCTGCTGTCCCAGATGTCCTCCATGTCGCAAACCCTGGAGGCACTGCATAGGAGACTGGAGAACCCAGCTACTCCTCCTAGTTACCCCCGGGTGTCTCTTACTTCTGCTGTAAGACCCCCTAAGCGAGCCCGTGAGGCTTCTCCTGAGCTCCAGACTCTCTCTGAGGAGGAGCGTTCCTCTGATGGTGAGGAAGATGATGGGGGTTCTACTCTTGGGTCTATGTCTGAACCTCCAGATGGGGTGGAGGATCTGGTGTCCTCCATCAATGAGACATTGCGTCTTGTCACTCCTCCTGAGGAGGTGACTGTACACCCCAAGGAGATCTATCAATGGCTGCGGCCAGAGGCTAGACCAAGTGGCTCCTTCATGGACCACACTAATTTTGGAAGGGTGATTAAAGCTCCCAGGTTGCATCCTGGGCGGCGTTATGTCCGTAAAACTAAGGACAATCGCTTTCCCTTTCCCCAGGAGGCGCTCCAGGAATGGTCGCAGTCTCCCAAGGTGGATGCTTCCATGACTAGGATTGCTGCGCGCTCCTTGTTTTCTGCCTCTGATAGCTCCTCGTTGAAGGATGCTACTGATAGACAGGTCGAGCAACTCGCCAAGTCTTCCTATGAGGCTGTGGGGTCTTCGTTTGCCCCTAATTTTGCCGCAGTCTGGACCCTACAAGCGATCACTATCTGTTTGGATGGTATCACTGATCTAGCTAGGTCCAGTCCAGAGGTCCTGGCTCTCACCGAGAGAGCAAGGGCCTATGCGGACTATGCCAGGACGGCATCTTTGGAAACTGCCACTCGCTCTGCTGTGGCCTCGGCCAATGCAATTGCGATCCGCAGGCTGTTGTGGCTGCGTCTTTGGGACTCAGATGCCACATCTAAGAAGATTTTACAAAATCTTCCGTTCGCTGGTGACAGGCTTTTTGGCACCGAACTGGACAAATTGATAAAGGATTCTGCTGAGTCTAAGATACCGCAGAACAAGCCTAAGCCACGGTACACCGTGAAAAGGAACCCTAAGCAGTGGTCCTTTCGCTCCGGTTCACAGTCATCAACGACGTCCACTCGCTCAGACCGAGGGGGCAAGCCTGCTACTCAGTGGCGTTCCAAGAGTCGTCAGAAGAAGCCGGCGGGGGCAGCGGCTGCCACCCCCAAGCCCGCCTCGACATGACTCGCTCTCTCATCCTGCCTCCCCACAGGTGGGGGGCCGCCTGTCCCGCTTTCAGGACAAGTGGCTTCTTCACATTCAAGATCAGTGGGTTCGAGACGTAGTCTCAAGAGGTTACAGGATAGAGCTGACGTCACGACCAATACACCGATTCCATCGGTCGGTTCCATCCCCAGAAAAGGCTCAGGCTTTTCACCTGGTGTTGGAGGGACTCCGCAGAGACGGAGTGGTGGTCCCTGTGCCCACGGAAGAGAGGTTCAGGGGTTTTTACTCCAACCTCTTTATTGTCCCAAAGAAGGACGGCTCTTTTCGCCCGGTGTTGGACCTCAAGTTGGTTCAACCGTCACGTGTTGGTTCGGAAGTTCCGCATGGAATCCCTGCGCTCAGTGATCGCGGCTGTGTCACAGGGAGACTTCCTAGCGTCCATCGATATCAGGGACGCTTACCTTCACGTCCCCATTGCACCAGCTCGTCAGCGCTGGTTGAGATTCGCAGTGGGGGAAGAGCACTTCCAATTTGTGGCACTGCCATTCGGGCTAGCCTCAGCACCACGGGTGTTCACAAAGGTGATGGCCTCCATGATGGCTCTCCTGCATGCGCAGGGACACGCCGTCATACCCTATTTGGACGACCTGTTGGTCAGGGCGCCATCGGAAGACCTTTGTCGGGTGAGCCTGGAGGTGACCATGAAGTCCCTGGAACGGTTCGGGTGGCTCATCAACATTCAAAAGTCGACCCTGGTTCCGACCCAGTCATTGACATATCTGGGCATGGACTTCCACACGGACTCGGCCCTGGTGTCCCTACCTCAAGCCAAGCAGCTTGCGATCCAATCAGGAGTACAGAATGTCCTCCTGTCTCCACAGTCATCCCTACGGGTATTGATGAGACTGGTGGGTCGCATGGTAGCGGCGATAGAGGCGGTGCCGTTCGCACAGTTTCGCCTCCGTCCTCTCCAGCTGGAGATTCTTCGCAGATGGGACAAGAGGACGATTTCTTTGAATCGGCTGGTGACGCTGTCACAACCAACCAGGGATTCCCTACAGTGGTGGCTACAGCCACATCATCTGTCACGGGGACGGTCCTTCCTAAAACCGTTATGGTTAGTGGTGACCACCGACGCCAGTCTGAAGGGCTGGGGTGCGGTGTTCTTGCACCACAGGGCTCAAGGCCTCTGGACTCAGTCGGAGTCGGCGTTGCAGATCAACGTGCTGGAGATCAAGGCGGTCTATCTGGCGCTCCTGGCGTTTCAGAAATTCCTGTCAGGACAACCCATTCGGGTACAGTCCGACAATGCGACGGCCGTCGCCTACATAAATCATCAGGGAGGGACCAGAAGTGCTCAGGCCCTCACCGAAGTCCACCGCATTCTAGCTTGGGTGGAGGAAAACGGCTGCCTGATCTCCGCAGTTCACATCCCAGGGGTCGAGAACTGGGAGGCCGACTATCTGAGCCGACAGGGAATGGACGCCGGGGAGTGGTCCCTTCATCCAGACGTCTTCCGGGACATCTGCGGCAGATGGGGCACTCCGGACGTGGATCTGATGGCCTCACGGCTGAATCATCAGGTGCCCCAATACGTGGCGAGATCATGGGATCCTCAGTCTCTGGGGGCGGATGCCCTGATCCTGAGTTGGTCCAGCTTCCAGCTGCCATATGTGTTTCCGCCTCTAGCTCTGATTCCCAGGGTCCTGTGGAAGATCAGGACGGAATGCAGAGTAGCCATTCTAGTGGCTCCAGATTGGCCCAGGAGGTCCTGGTACCCGGACCTGTGGCAACTGTCAGGCGGACACCGGTGGGCTCTTCCAGAGCGCGCAGATCTTCTCGCGCAAGGCCCATTCTTCCACCTCAATTCCAGGGCCCTCAGATTGACTGCATGGCTCTTGAGGCCTGGCTGCTGACATCCAGAGGTTTCTCTCCTACAGTGGTTGCCACTATGAATCGGGCAAGGAAACCTGTTTCCAGGAAGATATACCACAGAACGTGGAAAATCTTTTTTACCTGGTGTGCATCTGGTGGTCGCTCACCGTGGCCGTTGTCTATTCCGACATTGTTGGCCTTCTTACAGTCGGGTTTGGAGTTGGGATTATCCCTTGGCTCTCTGAAAGGTCAAGTATCAGCACTTTCCGTGCTATTTGACAGACGCTTGGCGCTCCTCCCGAAGGTCCGCCAATTTCTGCAGGGGGTGTCTCGGGTGGTTCCGCCCTACAGGCGGCCCCTGGACCCTTGGGACCTCAACATGGTCCTAGCGGCATTGCAGAAACCGCCGTTCGAGCCACTGAGAGACATCTCTCTCTCTCGTCTGTCCCAGAAGGTGGTCTTTCTGGTGGCGATTACGTCGCTGAGAAGGGTCTCAGAATTGGCTGCACTTTCGTGCAAGTCACCCTTTCTGGTGGTTCACCAGGACAAGGTGGTGTTGCGCCCACGGCCTGAATTTTTGCCAAAGGTGGTTTCAACATTCCACTTGAACCAAGAGATTGTTCTCCCATCATTTTGCCCCGCTCCCGTTCATCAGGTTGAGCGCGATCTCCATACTCTGGATCTCGTGAGAGCTATACGCATTTATGTGTCCAGGACCGCCTCCTTTAGGAGTTCGGATTCCTTATTTGTCCTCACGATGGGTCGCTGTAAGGGGTCCGCGGCTTCAAAGTCGACCTTGGCCAGATGGATCAAGGCTCCCATTCAGGAGGCTTACCGGTCTTCTGGTTTGCCTCTCCCGGTGGGTTTGAAGGCACACTCTACTAGAGCTGTAGGTGCCTCTTGGGCCTTGCGACATCGAGCTTCTGCTCTACAGGTGTGTCAGGCGGCCACTTGGTCCAGCCTGCACACTTTCTCTAAGCACTATATGGTGCATGCCCATGTCTCTGCGGATGCGAGTTTGGGCAGGCGGGTTCTCCAGGCGGCGGTTGCCCACCTTTAAAAGGGAACCATGTGTTATCCGTCTTGTTGAGGAACTCTTCCCGCCCTGGGGTATTGCTTTAGGACATCCCCATTGTCTGGGTCTCCCATTATGATGATCAGAAAAAAGAGAATTTTGTTTACGTACCGTAAATTCTTTTTTCTTGAATCATCAATGGGAGACCCAGCACCCACCCATTTGTTCCGTTGCATGTTTGCATTTGATCTGTTCTCTGTTGAGACAGTATTTCCGGGTTGTTACACCGTCTGTGCACGGCATTCTTCCCGATGTTTCGGGTGTGGTTTTATTTCTCCTCGCAGCTTATGGACTAAACTGAGGATGTCTCCTACGGTGGGGGTTTATAAGCGGAGGAGGCGGTGCTACAAACTTGTAGTACCTAGTGTGACCTCCGGAGGGCAGCGCCCTAAACCCCATTGTCTGGGTCTCCCATTGATGATTCAAGAAAAAAGAATTTACGGTACGTAAACAAAATTCTCTTTATTTAGTTTGACGGAGAACGTAGATATTATTGTACAATCCATGTTAGTTGAATAAAACTAACATTAAATAGGGAAGTGCACACCAAAAGGGGAGGGAAGGGGTTGACAGATGGAGTAAAGTGTGTATTACTCATGTATGTATATTACAGATTATTATGATTTGTATTTTCTGACTGAATGGTCTGAATTTTTATGATAAGTATTAAATAAAAGCTTTTTGATTTAAAGAATTCATGCAGGGAAGAAGCGTTTTTCATGTTCAGAATCCAGGAAATGTTTTACACACTAATGGGATCTCTTTAACACTAGAAGTCCCAGAGAGGGGTCATTTAATATTTCTACCTTTGGAGCCCAGAGATGGGTCGAATGACCTGAAGGATTTTAGGCGACATTTACAAATGAAAGGATGCTAATTGGAGCCATCAGAGTTGTCAGTTTGGACTAAGGGTCATTTGACCCTCTTTCGGGACTTCAGGGGGGAGCTCGACATTTCTGGGACTTCTAGTGTTAAACATAATAAAAGTCACATGGGTAGAAGACATATCAATCATGTCTTGTTAGATACCAAAGAATTCACACAGGATAATAGCCATATTCATGTTCAAAATCAAGGAAATGTTTTACATACAAATAGGATTTTTGAAACATCCTAACACTCACATAGGTAGAAGACATTATCATACCTAGAAGTGAGAAATGTTTTACCTTAAAAATATATTTTGTTGACAATCACATGGGAAAGAACAATATATTTGACAAATTGAACAAAAAAACACATAAGAGACAGTCAAAGTAAAGGCAAGTAAGCAAGAAAGGGAATGCAAGTTAGAGTTACATTAGAATTAAAATATTTTAGTTTTACGAATGACAATCCATTTGATGGCGACTTGATTTGGTACGACATATTGTGGATGATTTGCTCCTTGTTTGGTGCAGCCGCATGTCTTCTATTACGGATCTTTTTGTTTGTATGAATGATAATAATCATAATATAAGGAGGCCTGGGGGAGCCAGCACTGCCTGAGGTTTGCCTGCCCTCTGGCCGGTGCTTGAGTGATAGCCGCACTCGCGCCGGCGCAGTGGAGTGGGTGTCTGCTCTCCATTGAACAGTGTCGATGTCTCGCGAGATTTCACAAATCGAAAAATAGAAAAGTTATTGAAAAAGAGGAGGGAAAACAAAAACTGGAAAATCGCCCGGAGGTGAAGGGAAAATACATAAATTGCAGCTTCTCTTTCCCATCACTGTAATGGCCACTTTACACGCGGCAACATTTCTAGCTTATCCACAGGTAACTTACTGGTTGCAGTGAAATCATGGAGAGATGATTCCATTTGTACACAGCAACAAGATAGAACCATGCATGTCTCCATGATTTCACTGCAGCCAGTAAGTTACCTGTTGACACCCTAGAAATGTTGCCGCGTGTAAAGTGGCCATAATGGTGGGTTTACACACACCAATCATTGTATCCAATCTCTGAACCAATCTCTGGTTGCAGTGAAATCATGGACACATAGTTCCATTTTGTGGCTGTGTACAACATGGAGCAATCTGTCCATGATTTCACTGCAACCAGAGATTGGTTCAGAGATTGGATACAATGATTGGTGTGTGTAAACCCACCATAAGAGGTGAATCCTCTGGTCACCTGCTATGTATTACAGCTTCAAACATAAAGTGATAGGATGTACTGTAGGTACACACCTTATAAAGGCTTGAGGTATGCCAGTGTCCAGAAATGAATGGTGAAAAGCTAGGAAGAAAGAGGTCCTCAACAAACACAAACCCCTTTATTTTTAGTAACTAAATCCTTAGTATCACATATATATATATATGTTGAGGGTCTCAGTTCAATCACAAGTCCATCAGCCATTCCTAATTATATATATTTAGGCAATTGTACACGTCTGCACACTGCAAGTAAATGATACAGACACCAGAGCCGTCTCAAGCCTTACTCATGCCTACGCTGTATGAGATTAAGCACTGTGCAAGCGTTTATTGAAACACAATTTTTTATACAGAAAGCAAGAGGCGTGTTAGAATTCTAGAACTTTCTACAAAGTGATCATCTCCTAATTGGTCAATCCTTATCAAACTATTCTAATATCTAAATTCCTCCCTTAATGGGCTGGCTCATATTTCAGATATATATTCATGGAGTGTGGGCGCTATCTAGTGGATAACAGACAACATGACATTTCCAAATGAAAATATATGGAAAGAGAGAAGAGTTGTGATATTTTTAACCCTATAAATTCCAATCCTTAACATATATACCTATATATCTCCATAGATACACCCGCTAACACTGCACACTGCTGCAGTTACTGATTGGACGCGCTGCTTCAATCAGTATTAGTCATTAGAGACACAGTGCTGACCATCCTTCACAGTGATACACTGCACCAAATCTACCCCTTTGTGAAGACCTCCGTGACACAGAGCTGCCTCATTCACACAGCTGCAGGTTTGTTGCAGTGCCCTGACTACAGGAGGATTTTCCCTCCTCACTGCAGACTTTCCATACATCGTTGTTTCCTGATGTCTAGCTGGGAGGGGAAGCAGATATACACTGGGTGGTTTTGTTCTGCACTAGGGACGAATGGATGCTATATTACTGTGTGGGGAGGGCTAATTCATGTGGATGGGGGGGGCCTGTTGCTATGAAGGGCGGGCTTGTTGCTGTGGTGTGCGGGCTTGGGGTAGAGTAGGTGGAAACGAGCAGTTCTTCATTTACATGCCAGCTCTAATACAAACACACCCCCTCCTCCCCAGGTCATTCAGAGGAAAAACAGTGATAACTGGGAAGCCCTGCAAAATGCTGACAGGAGGTAAATTACAATATGTCAGCATTCTGCAGCCTAGATATACACTGAGATTTTCTGAAAAGCCCGGACAACCCCTTTAAATATCATTAGCAAATAGCTCCTATATTCTTCATACTATAGTTTATTTTAACACACAACAAAGTTACATTTGAATTAAGCCCATCCTGGTGGTCTTGTGTTGTTCTGAGGTCACTAGTGGAAATGTTGACTTTAAAGGAGTTGTCCAGAATTCTATAATTATGACTGATTTCCTTTAAAAACAGAGATGAGCGATGTTCGATTAGAATTGTTCAAATTCAACCTGTTTTGGGCTATGTTCGAGTCATTTGACGAATTCAAACAAATTGCTAAAAATCCGGTAATTCGATGATATGTTTTATAACGCTTCGTTGACCAAAAGCGTTACTGACTTTTCACAGTTATGCTTTTGTTCAACGTTATTATGAGTTTCAGTATCTAGGAATGAATAATGGGCAGGAGGGGGGCTGGGGAGACGTCTATGGTGAAATATGCAGATCACCATTTTTTTTATTTGCCGCTCTTACTGTGGGTAGTCCGGGGTGTCATCCTATCAGCATGCATAGAGCAAAGAGCACTTTTTTCACACAAGGGTTTGTGTCATTGGCTCAGCATGTCACATGTCCTTGCCATATAAAACCCAGTCATTTTGTCCTGCTCGCCATTTTCTCAGTACTGCAGCTCAGCGTCAGATGGCACCGCTGCTGGTGCTGCTGTGTGACCTACAGAGTAAGCTAGTTAGATAGCGATTCAATTGCAAGTTGGATAGAGAGATAGTTGATAGGTTTAGGGACTACTTTCAAGGACAGCCCTTTTGAGGACTTAAAAACAGTTTTTGCCAGGCAGGTCTCTACAGAGAAAGCTAGTTAGATAGCGATTCAATTGCAAGTTAGATAGATTTAGGCACTATTTACAAGAACAACCCTTTTGAGGGCTTAAAGCGAACCTGTCACCCCCTCCAGGCATCTAAAGATAACATAGCCACCTTCTGCAGCACTAAGGCTGCAGTCTCAGAATGTGTCTATAGCATTTATGCTCCCTTGATTCACTGAAATAAAGACTTATATAAAATCTGTTTCAAACCTGATCCAAGACCGGGAGGCGGGTTTTCATGTGTCTATCTCCCTCCTCTGTGGTGTCAGTCATCCCTCTCTGCTCTCTGTGTGCCGCCTCCAGGGCCATCTCCCTGCATTACAGAGCTTTGTAAGCTCTGCTACAACATAGAGCTGCTGTTATAAGAGACCCCACAGTAGTAAATCTAGCAGGAGGATCCTTAGCAGACAAAGCACTGCCTGCTACATAGCAGCCCCTGAGCTGAGCAGTTTTCACTTTCAGTTTCTTGTACCCAGCAGCATTGCTCCTCAGCCCCTGATCTAAAGCACAAACTCAACTCTGCTGCACTGCTGACAGCTCAGCTCAAGGCAGCAGGCAGTGCTTTCTCTGCTCAGGATCCTCCTGCTAGATTTACTACTGTGGGGTCTCCTATACCAGCAGCTCTATGTTGTAGCAGAGCTGACAAAGCTCTGTAGTGCAGGAAGATGGCCCTGGAGGAGGTGCACAGAGAGCAGAGAGGGATGACTGACACCACAGAGGAAGGAGATAGACACTTGAAAACCCGCCTCCCGGTCTTGGATCAGGTTTGAAACAGATTTTATATAAGTCTTTATTTCAGTGAATCAAGGGAGCATAAATGCTATAGACACCTTGTCAGACTGCAGCCTTAGTGCTGCTGAAGGTGGCTATGTTATCTTTAGATGCCTGGAGGGGGTGACAGGTTCGCTTTAAAGCATTTTTTGGCAGGCAGGTCTGTTCCAGTGATGTGCAAGCGTTTTTTACAGCATCTGGCCAAATCTAGCCCAGTAAATCCTTTTTGGCTAGTAGCAGTGTGTCAGGCATTGGTGTAGCACTGTTGTGAAGAAAGCTACACCGCCTGTCTGTAATAGCCATTTTTTACTTCATCTAGCCAAGCAAATCCATTTTGGCTAGTACCACAGTTTTACTAGGTAGCTGTACTTCAGTGTTCTTTTTAAAAGTACCGCCACACAGTGCAGAAAAGTTTTGTATTGCACGTGACCAAAACTACTTACCAAAACTATTTAGTCTACTAGCACAGTTTGACTAGGTAGCTGTACTTCATTGTTCTTTTGAAAAGTACCACCACACGGTGAAGAAAATACTTTTGTATTGCATCTGACCAAAACTACTTACCAAAACTATTTAGTCTACTAGCACAGTTTGACTAGGTAGCTGTACTTCAGTGTTCTTTTGAAAAGAACCGCCACACAGCGCAGGAAACACTTTATATTGCATCTGCAAAAAAACCTACTTATCAAAACCTATTTAGGCTAGTACCACAGTTTGGCCACTCAGTTCTGCTAATTTTGCATCCACTGTTTTTTGTGCCAACAACTACAGAGTTGCCAAATACTTATCCTCCGAAATGAGTGGTTAAAAGGTCTGCTGATGGTGGAAAGGGGAATAGGCGTGTTGGAAAGGCTAAAAATCTTTGTGTCCTTGGGGTAGGTGGTAAAGTAACAGAAACATCTGTTGAGCAAATACCGTCTTCAAGCCAAACTAAAATGTCTACTTTCGTGGACGATCTGATATCATCCCTTTCTTACGTAGCAGAGCATCGCTAAAACTTGTAGATGAGACCCAAAAAGAGCAGGTGCTTGAATGGATATCAAGCGCTCCATCAAGTGGCCTCTTCTCCACCTCAACTTCAGCATCACAAACACTCCAGTCCTCAGAGGTGTCACCCCAATCGCACTTGCTTCCTCATAGCTCACAAGTGTCCAGCCGCCCTACTGACTATGGGACAACACAGATCAGTGAGTCTGCAGAGCTGTTCACTCATACTATAGCCTGGGAATCAGAGGTCTGCTCCAAAGCTTGATTGAGTCAAGACGAGGAAATAATCTGCACCGATGCCCAAAACCTTTGTGAGTCGGATCCAGGCCCAGATGAAGAAAGGTCTGAGCATAATGTAGACCCTCATTCCCAAACTGTAACCCCTGTTGGTGGAGACAATGAGGCAGATGATGATGAGACTCGGATACCTGATTGGACTGACAACTTGACTTTGCACTCAGGGCAGGAAGAGGTTGGCTCTGAGGACGAGTGTCAGAACACACAGGGTGATGATGAGGTTGGAGATCCGACTTAGTGTCAACCCACAGGCAGGCAGTTGATGAGCTCATTAGAGGAGGTGGAGGAGGATGCTAGTGACGAGGTTAGGCTGCAGCTTCCTAGAAAGAGACTGAGTCCTGGAAGTATGTCAACAACTGCATCCTCATCCACAACTCTGCCTTTGTGCAGACGTCGTGGTGGCTCTGCAGGCCGCATGGGTGCTAAGCCTTGCCTAGCCTGGGCCTTTTTTCAGATCGCAAAGGATGACCCAACTCATGTTATCTGCCAAATTTGTAAACAAAAACTGAGTAGAGGTGAAAAAATCAAATAGTTTGAGTACTGCATGCATGAACCGTCACATGGACATGAAGCATAAGTCACAGTGGGAAGCTCACTGTGCTACAATGCGGCCTAGTGGGCCTGGCCAACCACCGTCTGCCCCATCAAGTGCATCTGCGGCTTCTTCAACCTCTGTGACTGTGGAGACAGCTGTCAGACAGTCTTTCAGCCTCAGAACTTCCACCTCTTTACCCGGTTCACCGTTTGAATTGCTGACACGATGGAATTCCACTTTGCACAAGTTGCAGCGACTGTGACAGCAGCGACGAGCCCTGGTGCAGTATGTTATGATGTATAGCCTGGGCGAATCTGATCCAGAGGTGGGGCAAATCACGCTGCTGGAGTGGTTTCAGATCAAGGACCTCTGCACCCTTCTGCAAAGTTTTGAAATGGCTACTAAGATGTTTAGCGCTGACGATGCCATATTCAGCATGACCATTCCGGTCATCTACATTCTGGAGCACACTTTAACCAGTATTCGGAGTCAGGTGGTGGGCCAAGAGGAAGGGGAGGAAGTACAGGAGGAGGCGTATGCGGAAGGGATAACAAGATCTCAAAGGTCCAGACGATCGGCAGCACCAAGGCGGCTGGCATGGGAGGGTGAGTGAGAGGGATTAACGAGGGCGCATGGTAGCAGCCAAACTGTTAATGAAGGTGCAGGAGCCGAGGAAGAAATG
>JARQOC010000006.1:476242877-476340377 GCA_033576535.1 Allobates femoralis | reverse complement strand
GGTAGATTGGGGAGTAAAAAGCTAGCTCAATCAGGGCTAGATATGTTGAAAGATGTTATGCCCTATATAAGGCGGCCGTCACACGCACAGATATCTTGAACGATATTGTAAACGATCACGTGCACGCGTGATCGCTAACAATATCGCTCACATCGCTGGTGAGCTGTCACACAGACAGACTCACCAGCGATGTGGGCCAGCGAGATCGCTGGTAACTATGGTACACATCGGGTTACTAGGCGCCGCGCGGTGCTTAGTAACCCGACGTTTACCATAGTTACCATCTCCCAGCATAGGCTCTGCCGCTGGGAGATCGTTCATCGTGGTGTCAGACACCACGATGATGCAGATTGATCAAGCGATTATCGCTTGATATGAGCTCCGGCTCACCAATCTGCGATGTCACGATCAAGCGATTTTACATTGTAAAATCGCTTGATTACATGCAACGATGCCCAAACGATATCGCTTAAGCGATCAAAACGCAGATCACTTAAACGATATCGTTCATTAAATTGAACCGTGTGACGGCCGCCTAAGGATCAACAAAGGATTTTATTACCTTTATCACCTGTGGAAAGAGGAAAAGAAGGGGAATATATAACACCTTAACAGTAAAAGTATAAGGAATATGAGCTGCAGAATAAAGAAGCATGATCCATATTTACCTAAAAAATCATTTTGCCATAGGTGGCAAGCAGCAGTCAGTGGGAATAATCCCAACACTCAATGTGTGTCACCCCCAAGTATGGGGCATCCTCGATTCAGAGGGGTGCACAGTAAGAAGATTCCTGGTCTTAAATATACAGTGCCTTGTAAAAGTATTTGGCCCCCTATATACAGTGCCTTGTAAAAGTATTCGGCCCCCTTGAACTTTTCAACCTTTTGCCACATTTCAGGCTTCAAACATAAAGATGTAAATTCAAATTTTTTTGTGAAGGATCAACAACAAGTGGGACACAATTGTGAAGTGGAACGAAATTTATTGGATATTTTAAACTTTTTTAACAAATAAAAAACTGAAAGGAGGGGCGTGCAATATTATTCGTCCCCTTTACTTTCAGTGCAGCAAACTCACTCCAGAAGTTCAGTGAGGATCTCTGAATGATCCAATGTTGTCTAAAACTGTGTTTCCCAACTCCAGTCCTCAAGGCACACCAACAGGTCATGTTTTCAGGATTTCCTTATCATTACACAGATGATGGAATTATCCCCTGTGCAAGTGATTAAATTATCACCTATGCAATTCTAAGGAAATCCTGAAAACATGACCTGTTGGTGTGCCTTGAGGACTGGAGTTGGGAAACACTGGTCTAAAAGACTGGTAATGATACATAGAATCCACCTGTGTGTAATCAAGTCTCCGTATAAATGCACCTGCTCTGTGAGGGTTCTGTTTCAAGTGCAGAGAGCATCAGGAAGACCAAGGAACACACCAGGCAGGTCTGAGATACTGTTGTGGCGAAGTTTAAAGCCAGCTTTGGATGCAAAAAGATTTCCCAAGTTTTAAACATCTCAAGGAGCACTGTGCAAGTGATCATATTGAAATGGAGGGAGTATCAGACCACTGCAAATCTACCAAGACCCGGCCGTCCCTCTAAAATTTCATCTCGAACAAGGAGAAGACTGATCAGAGATGTAGCCAAAAGGCCCATGATCACTCTAGATGAACCACAGAGATCTACTGCTGAGGTGGGAGAGTCTGTCCATAGGACAACAATCAGTCATACACTGCACAAATCTGGCCTTTATGGAAGAGTGGCAACAATAAAGCCATTTCTCAAAGATATCCATGAAAAGTCTCGTTTGAAGTTTGCCACAAGCCACCTGGGAGACACCAAACATGTGGAATAAGGGGCTCTGGTCAGATGAAACCAAAATTGAAGTTTTTGGCCACAATGCAAAACGATATGTTTGGCGTAAAAGCAACACAGCTCACCACCCTCAAAACACCATCCCCACTGTCAAACATGGTGGTGGCAGCATCATGGTTTGGGCCTGCTGTTCTTCAGCAGGGACAGGGAAGATGGTTAACATTGCTGGGAAGATGGACGGAGCCAAATACAGGACCATTCTGGAAGAAAACCTGCTGGAGTCTGCAAAAGACCTGAGACTGGGACGGAGATTTATCTTCCAACAAGACAATGATCCCAAACATAAAGCAAAATCTACAATGGAATGGTTAAAAAATAAACGTATCCAGGTGTTAGAATGGCCAAGTCACATCCAGACCTGAATCCAATGGAGAATCTGTGGAAAGAGCTGAAAACCGCTGTTCACAAACGCCTCAATCCAACCTCACTGAGCTCCAGCTGTTCTGCAAGGAAGAATGGGCAAGAATTTCAGTCTCTCGATGTGCAAAACTGATAGATACATTCCCCAAGAGACTGCAGCTGTAATCGCAGCCAAAGGGGGCGCTACAAAGTATTAACTCAAGGGGGACGAATAATATTGCACTCCCCACTTTTCAGTTTGTTAGTTACAAAAAGTTTAAAATATCCAATAAATTTCGTTCCACCTCACGATTGTGTCCCACTTGTTGTTGATTCTTCACAAAAAAATTAGAATTTATATCTTTATGTTTGAAGCCTGAAATGTGGCAAAAGGTTGAAAAGTTCAAGGGGGCCAAATACTTTCACAAGGCACTGTACCATGGAGTAATTACATACCATAATCATGTGTATCAGTGTGTCGGAGCCGCGATCCCTGTGTTCGGAAATGTGTTCCCCAATGAATATCATTCCTGCATGGCATGGAGGTAACACCCCTTCAGGCCCTGCCCTTCCTCCCTGCTCCTGCCCGGACACAACCCAAATGGATGCAGCAAGTTTGCTCCAGTCTTATGCTGCCATCTATGATTCACTAGGATAATTACTCAGGGTGCGCAGCTCATGTTAACTCCTGTTGCTCGCCCACAGCCCCCACCCAGATGGTTACCACCAGATCCCACATGCCAGTATGGTGGACCCGATATTAAAGAACCCCATAGAGTGTGGTGCCCTTGGAATCCTAGTGAATACTTGCCATGATGAGTAGAATGCTGGACCCTGAAATGTTTCCAATGCTATTTATTAGAAACATGGAGAAAATCATAAATGCTTTTTTCTGTTGTTGGTGGAATTTGGAGGATTTGCTCTTAGCAAAGGCAGGGGATTCATTGTGCCCCCTTGTGGCTGGGGCAATAGGGGCCCCACCTGAGGATGATATGTCACTGGATTTAATAAAGTGGTACTTTTGCTTCCCAATCAGCCACACTTTATGATATTCACAAGGATAATGCATAGTCAGTAGAAAAGTACTATACCCGACTCTGGCATAGATGGTAAGACTTAAAATATGAGAATACATCTGAGGGCCATATCAATTTATTGTCCTGAGCTTTTGTTGAAAGCTTAAAGCCTGTGGTTAAAGACCCTTTAATAGTGTCCTGACGTGAGTACCGGATCATGTTCCCGGCTGTGATATACAAAATATCCAAGGGTATGTAAGCAACCAATGTCCTGAATAACCAGAGCTCCCCTTATGCACGACCAGTTAGTCCTTTTCCAGTATGACTTACCTATGACTTATGACTTAATTTTTGCTGCCCAAGTAAAGAAAGCTGTATTGAAAACACTCTGTACCTCATACAGTTCCTTGTAGACAGTGGCTGCAAAGCCTCAATAAGGAAACTACAGATTTGCAGTACGACAGTTACTTTTTTTGGGCCACTGTGTTTCTGTAGGGGTGAAGCACCTCACTACAGACAGAAAGAAAGCCATCGAGATGCTCACCCCTCCCTCCAATCCTGCAGCCCTGAGAACTTTTCTTGGCCTGATATCACACTGCTGTCGATGGGTTTGGAATGCCTTGGCCTTTTTGCAGCCTCTGCATGATTGCCCATCTACCCAACTTTTCCAACTTACGTATGACACCTAGAGAACTGCTTTACCCTCAAACTTACTTGCTTCTGCCCCGGCGCTAGGCCTCCCAGACTACTCAAAACCTTTCCGGCTGTATTGTCATGAACTATCAGGTTATGCTACAGGTGTACTCACCCAAACTTATGGCAGCCAACAGTGACCAGTGACCTACTACTCCTGCAGCTTAGATCCTGTAGCAAGACATTCTCCCTTTTGTTTGCGAGCTATAAATGCAGTGCAGCTCTTCCTGGATAAGTCTGCTGCTATTGTTCTGATTTTTCCCCTCCTGATGTTACTGCCATTCTTAAGTACAACCAAAACAGCTTGGTACTGTTAGGCTATGTGCACACAGGAAGGTTTACTGCAGGTTTAGCCGCGGAAACCGCCGGTCAGTTTCCATGAGGTTTATGTAAATTTATGTTAATCCAAAAGCGGCTTTTGGGTTAACATATAAACCTATGGAAACCGACCCCCGGTGTGCACACACCGGCGGTTTCCACATGCTCATCCGTTGCTAACCCGCTGGGTTCCCAGCGGGTTAGCAAAGAATGAGCATGTTCTATAATCCGGCCAGTTCTGCAGCGGCTGCAAGCAGAATCATGTACTGCTTCCAGCCGCCGCAACACCGCCGGCGCTAACCCGCTGGCCACCCGCCCGGCACCCGCCGCACAACCGCGGCACATACCCGCCAGGATCCCGGTGGACGGCTCCGTAGCTTCCTGGCGGGTCCGCCCAGCCGCCGTCGACCCTAACCCGCTGTGCACCCGACAACGTGTGCACATAGCCTTAGTCTCCTTAGGCTTCAATGTGCTCTCCTCATACCTGATAATATCACCATTCAGCATAGCACACTGAATCCAGCCGCCTTGTTGCCTCTGGAGTGGGGGAGGTAGTGATAATCTGTGTGACCTGCTAGTTGAGCCAGAACAGGAAAATGACTGTGTACAATTATAGTCCTGGGAAACAGCGGGTTTCAGTCATGCCACCGATGTCCCACTAGATAACCCCGACCATGAGCTCTTTGTGGATGGATCATAGTATAGCGAGGATGGCCGGTCCTATACCGCAGGAGTCCCCAACCACCGGGCCGCGGGGGTCTGTGTGCCGGTTCGCACCGCCGCAGACCAGCACTGCACATAGTGTGCTGAGCTCTGCGGCAGCTCTGAGCGGTGGATGCGGCTCGCCTCCTGGGGTGATGTCACCGCCCCCCGCCGCTGCAGCATTACATTGTCTCGGCTCTTGTGCTCAGCTGTATGCATAGATTTATGGGAGAAGCTCAAGGCCCATCACAATGCAGAAGCCGGGCTAATCATGGTGCAGCAGCCAGGCCCTGATTGGCTACTGGCTGTTGCACTGTGATTGGCCCGGCTTCTACACTGTGATGGGCCTTGAGCTTCTCCCATACATCTATGCATACAGCTAACACAAGAGCCGAAACAACGTAATGCCGCTGGTGAAGCGGGGGCCGGTGACTGCTGATATGTGTATGTGTGTTGGAGATGGTGGGGGCTGTAAGAGGATAATAGGGGCTGGAAGAGGATAAAAGGGGCTGGAAGAGAATGGTGGGGACTAGGAGAGGAGGATACTGGGGGCTGGAAGAGGAGGATGGTAGGGGCTGGAAGAAGAGGATGATGGGGGCTGGAAGAGGAGGATGGTGGGGGCTGGAAGAGGAGAATAGGGGCTGGAAGAGAATGCTGGGGACTAGAAGAGGAGGATACTGGAGGCTGGAAGAAGAGGATACTGGGGGCTGGAAGAGGAGGATACTGGGGACTGGAAGAAGAGGATACTGGGGGCTGGAAGAAGAGGATGGTGGGGGCTGGAAGATAAGGATACTAGGGGCTGGAAGAAAAGGATGGTGGGGGCTTAAAGAAGAGGATATGGGGGGCTGGAAGTAGAGGATGGTGGGGGCTGGAAGAGGAGGATGGTGGGGGCTGGAAGAGGAGAATGGTGGAGGCTGGAAGAGGAGGATGGGGGTTGCAAGAGGAGGATGATGGGGCTGCAAGGGGATTATTATGGGGGATATGGTATTGTGCGCTGCAAGGGGATGATGGGGGCTGCAAGGCAATTATGTGGATACCATATTGGGAGATGCAAGGGGATGGAAAAATAAACATCTCCTGAAAATAGTACGTAACGCATCTTTTGGGGGAAGCAGGGTGCTAAACTCCACCCCTTATCCATGGCCACGCCCCATATGACCAAAGCCCAGCTCCCTCGCCGGGCCACAGACAAATGGTCTTGCATGAAGCTGGTCCCTGATGCAAAAAAGTTTGGGGACCTCTCCTATACCGGATATGTTTCCTCCATGAAACTATAAAAGCAGAACTGCTGCCCCAGCTTGTCTGCCCAGGAAGAACCCTGCAGACATGCTCAAGACAGTACTACCAACATTTATACAGATGGCTGCTATGGTTTCAGCATTGCTCATGACTATGGACTAATATGGTGAGCTCGATGAATCTTCACAGCGGAAGGCAAGCCTATCAAGTTAATGAATCATTCCAACACATAAAATTATCTTTATACTAGTAAAAAGGCCCGATGCAATTGCATCGGGAGCGCGGTGAAATGAATTGTGTGTATACAGGCGGGTCAGTGGGTAGCAGAGTATACAGGCGGCTCTGTGGGTAGCAGAGTATTCAGGCGGCTCTGTGGGTAGCAGAGTATACAGGCGGCTCTGTGGGTAGCAGAGTATACAGGCGGCTCTGTGGGTAGCAGAGTATACAGGCGGCTCTGTGGGTAGCAGAGTATACAGGCGGCTCTGTGGGTAGCAGAGTATACAGGCGGCTCTGTGGGTAGCAGAGTATACAGGCGGCTCTGTGGGTAGCAGAGTATACAGGCGGCTCTGTGGGTAGCAGAGTATACAGGCGGCTCTGTGGGTAGCAGAGTATACAGGCGGCTCTGTGGGTAGCAGAGTATACAGGCGGCTCTGTGGGTAGCAGATTATACAGGCGGCTCTTTGCGTAGCAGAGTATACAGGCGGCTCTGTTGTTAGCAGAGTATACAGGCGGGTCTGTGGGTAGCAGAGTATACAGGCAGCTGTGCGGGGAGCAGAGTATACAGGCGGGTGTGTGGGAAGCAGAGTATAGAGGCGGCTGTGTGGGGAGCAGAGTATACAGGCGGTTGTGCGGGGAGCAGAGTATACTGGCGGCTGTGCGGGGAGCAGAGCATACAGGCGGCTGTGCGGGGAGCAGAGCATACAGGCGGCAGTGCGGGGAGCAGAGCATACAGGCGGCAGTGCGGGGAGCAGAGCATACAGGCGGCAGTGCGGGGAGCAGAGCATACAGGCGGCAGTGCGGGGAGCAGAGTATGCAGGCGGCTCTGCGGGGAGCAGAGCATACAGGCGGCTGTGCGGGGAGCAGAGTATACAGGCGGCTGTGCGGGGAGCAGAGTATACAGGCGGCTGTGTGGGGAGCAGAGTATACAGGCGGCTGTGTATACAGGGGTGTGTGCGGGGTGCAGAGTATACAGGCGGCTGTGCGGGGAGCAGAGTATACAGGCGGCTGTGTGGGTATCAGAGTATACAGGCGGCTGTGTGGGTATCAGAGTATAAAGCGGCTGTGTGAGTAGCATAGAGGCGGCTGTGCGGGGAGCAGAGTATACAGGCGGCTGTGGGGGGAGCAGAGTATAGAGGGGTGTGTGCGGGGAGCAGAGTATAGAGGCGGGTCTGTGGGTAGCAGAGTATACAGGCAGCTGTGCGGGGAGCAGAGTATACAGGCGGCTGTGCGGGGAGCAGAGTATAGAGGCGGCTGTGCGGGGAGCAGAGTATACAGGCGGCTGTGCGGGGAGCAGAGTGTACAGGCGGCTGTGCGTCGAGCAGAGTATACAGGCGGCTGTGTATACAGGCGGGTGTGCGGGGAGCAGAGCATATAGGCGGCAGTGCGGGGAGCGGAGTATACAGGGGTGTGTGCGGGGAGGCGAGTATACAGGGGTGTGTGCGGGTAGGCGAGTATACAGGGGTGTGTGCGGGGAGGCGAGTATAGAGGGGTGTGTGCGGGGAGCAGAGTATACAGGCGGCTGTGCGGGGAGCAGAGTATACAGGCGGCTGTGCGGGGAGCAGAGTATACAGGGGTGTGTGCGGGGAGCAGAGTATACAGGGGTGTGTGCGGGGAGCAGAGTATACAGGGGTGTGTGCGGGGAGCAGAGTATACAGGGGTGTGTGCGGGGAGCAGAGTATACAGGGGTGTGTGCGGGGAGCAGATTATACAGGGGTGTGTGCGGGGAGCAGAGTATACAGGGGTGTGTGCGGGGAGCAGAGTATACAGGGGTGTGTGCGGGGAGCAGAGTATACAGGTGGCTGTGCGGGGAGCAGAGTATACAGGCGGCTGTGCGGGGAGCAGAGTATAGAGGGGGCTGTGCGGGGAGGAGATGATAGAGGGGGCTGTGCGGGGAGGAGATGATAGAGGGGGATGTGCGGGGAGGAGATGATAGAGGGGGATGTGCGGGGAGGAGGTGATAGAGGGGGCTGTGCGGGGAGGAGGTGATAGAGGGGGCTGAGCGGGGAGGAGGTGATAGAGGGGGCTGTGCGGGGAGGAGGTGATAGAGGGGGCTGTGCGGGGAGGAGGTGATAGAGGGGGCTGTGCGGGGAGGAGGTGATAGAGGGGGCTGTGCGGGGAGGAGGTGATAGAGGGGGCTGAGCAGGGAGGAGGTGATAGAGGGGGCTGTGCGGGGAGGAGGTGATAGAGGGGGCTGTGCGGGGAGGAGGTGATAGAGGGGGCTGAGCGGGGAGGAGGTGATAGAGGGGGCTGTGCGGGGAGGAGGTGATAGAGGGGGCTGTGCGGGGAGGAGGTGATAGAGGGGGCTGTGCGGGGAGGAGGTGATAGAGGGGGCTGTGCGGGGAGGAGGTGATAGAGGGGGCTGAGCGGGGAGGAGGTGATAGAGTGGGCTGAGCGGGGAGGAGGTGATAGAGGGGGCTGTGCGGGGAGGAGGTGATAGAGGGGGGTGAGCGGGGAGGAGGTGATAGAGGGGGCTGTGCAGGGAGGAGGTGATAGAGGGGGCTGTGCGGGGAGGAGGTGATAGAGGGGGCTGTGCGGGGAGGAGGTGATAGAGGGGGCTGAGCGGGGAGGAGGTGATAGAGGGGGCTGAGCGGGGAGGAGGTGATAGAGGCAGCTGGTGCAAGTTGAGGGGCGGGGGGAGGTGACAGCAGGCTGCAGGGCCGCCGGCTCTGCAGCGTACAATCACAGAGCTCCGGGCGAGCGGCGGCTGGTGGTAGTTGAGGGTGCCCTCCAGGGTGCGGGTCCGGGGCTTCTGTCTGTGCCCGCGTGTCCTGTGTCCCTGAGCAGCAGGGTGCGGGTATGGGGCTGCTCTGTGTCCCCGGGTCTTCCCCGGGTCTGCTGAGCGGCTTGGCGGATGTGCAGGGGTGCGGGTCCGGGGCTGCTCTGTGTCCCCGGGTCTTCCCGGGTCTGCTGAGCGGCTTGGCGGATGTGCAGGGGTGCGGGTCCGGGGCTGCTCTGTGTCCCCGGGTCTTCCCCGGATCTGCTGAGCGGCTTGGCGGATGTGCAGGGGTGCGGGTCCGGGGCTGCTCTGTCTCCCCGGGTCTGTGTCTCCTGCCAACGGAGGCAGGAGAGGTGGGGGGCAGCAGGAGAGCTGCGGGGGCAGCAGGCGGGGTGGCGGGTGGGCAGCGGAGACTGCTCGTGATGACGCTACGCGTCATCACTCGCAGTCCCGCAAAGCATTCTGGGATTCGGCTACATTGCCCGAATTCCAAACTGCGGATTATATAAATAGATAGTGCCAATATATTCCACAGTACTTTACAATTCAGTGGTTCATATACAAATGGTCATAAGTAATGGCCCCTTTAAACGCCGCTACCGAAAGGTAGAAACCGGCAGGTATCAGAGACAATTGTACCTGATACCTTGTAAACACCGCGCAGTAGCGGCGTGTAATTCAGGTTGAAAGACAGGTATCCAAAGAGACAGGGAGGAACAACCTGAATTACACGCCGTTACTGCGCGGTGTTTACAAGGTATCAGGTACAATTGTCTCTGATACCTGCCAGTTTCTACCTTTCGGTAGCGGCGTGTAAAGGGGCCATAACAATTTATAAAAAATACCATACCATAATTAAAGCAGAGAAACAATGCAAAAAATACAATACAATAATTAAAGCAAAAATGTCACCAGCCAATCTGTGTAGAGCTTTTGAGTTTAGTGGAGTTTGAAGGAGAGTTATGCCCAGAGAAATAGTGAATGGGCTATATACAGTATAAAGGACTTCTACTAGGAAGAATGATAGGCCACCTTAAAAAGATGTGTTTTCAGGGAACGCCTGAAGCTATGTAAGTTATGGATAGTGCTAATTTGTTGGGGTAAAGTATTCCACAGAATTGGCGCAGCTTGGGAGAAATCTTGGAGTCGGGAGTGTGCGGGTTCGGAATAATGCAGATGTTAGTCGAAGGTCATTTGTAGAACGTAGAGAACGGGTGGGGTGATAGAGATGAGAGAGGAGATGTAGGGAAGTGCTGCACTGTGAAGAGCTTTGTGGGTGAGAACAAGCAATTTGAATTGGATCCTGTAGTGTATAGGCAGCCAGTGCAATGGCAGGCATATAACGGAGAGGTCTGAGTAACAGTTGGCGAGATAGGTGATCCTGGCTGCTGCATTAAGAATGAACTGGAGAGGGGAGAGTCTAGTGAGGGAGAATTAATAGAGAATTGCAGTAATAAAGGCGAGAAAGAATCAGGGCTACAGTGAGGAATTTAGTTGTTTCCATGGTGAGAAAGGGGCGGACTCTAGAGATGTTCTTCAGGTGCAAGCAGCAAGAGCGAGTGAGAGATTGTATATCGGAGGTGAAGGAGAGATCAGTGTCAAACATAACACCCAGACAGCGAGCCTGCTGCCTTGGTGTAATCCTGGAGACCCACACATAGAAGGAGATGTCAAATTTAGGGAAGTTAGTGGAGGGCCGGAGCAGTAGAAGCTCAGTTTTGGAAAGGTTGAGCTTCAGATAGAAAGTGAACATGGTGGTGGAAACCGCAGTTAGACAGGCATTGGCATAATTTAGTACTGCAGGGGTAAGGTCAAGGGCTGAAGTGTATAATTGTGTGTCATCAGCATAGAGATGGTACTGGAAGATAAATCTGCTGATGATCTGTCCAATATGGGCCATGTAGAGAGAAGAGGGCCAAGGACTGAACCCTGAGGGACCCCAATAGTGAGAATAAGAGGAGAGGAAGTGGAGCCAGTGAATGATACTCTGAAAGAGTGGTCAGAAAGACAGGAAGAGAACCAGGAGAGAGCGACGTCCTTTATGCCGATGGAGTGCAGCATAGAAAGTAGGAGATGGTGGTCAACTGTGTCAAAAGCTGCAGAGAGGTCAAGAAGAATAAGCAGAGTGGCCACCATTACGTTTTGCCGTCAGAAGGTCATTAGTCACTTTGATGAGGGCAATTTCTGTAGAGTGTAGGAGGCGGAAACCAGACTCTAATGGATCTAGAAGAGAGTAAGTGGAGAGGTATCGGGTGAGGTGGGTGTACACCAGGCACTCCAAGAGTTTAAAAATGTAGGGGAGGTTGGAGACTGGTCTGAAGTTATTGGTACATGATGGGTCAAGTGAAGATTTCTTTAAAAATTGAGTAATGATAGAGTGTTTGAAGGAGGAGGGGAGAGGGAGAGATTGAAGATTTTGGTTAGGGGATTAGTGACGACAGGAGAGAGAGACTGGAGTAGGTGTGAGGGAATGGGGTCAGTGGTGCATGTAGTGGGACGAGAGGAAGAGAGGAGCCTGGAGACTTCTTCTATGACTGGGTCAAAAGTGGAGAATGAGCTGGAGAAAATGTGGGAAAGAATGGGAGTAACAGCGCTAGGAGGCCAGAACACATGACGGAGAGTTGACGAAAATTAAAGGCTATGCAAAGGACAACTGAACCACAGCAAAAGGCAACCCTCTGGCAGACCAGCCTGCAACATCTGCAGCTTACCAACCAAGAGACAAGCCTGCCGGGGTGACATCTGCAGAGGTGGCCTACACAATGGAGCCACCTGGGACCTATGACCTTCTACAGAAGCTACAACAACAGGCCGATGCTGAAGAATTTTACAGATGGCAAGAGAAGGGAGCTGTGCAGTCATCAGAAGGACTGTGGCATGTGGGGAACAAAGTTTGTCTTATACAGGTTCTGTATCCCATGATGTCTCAAGCCACTCACAGCAATACCCACCAATCTAGGACTGCCATAACAGATCTTGTGCGCCGCCATTGATATGCTCCTGGATTCAAAGTCACTGCAGCCAAATACGATCAAGCCAGTCTGATCTGTGTGCTTAACAACGTGGGACGCACCACCAAGACTCTGATGAGACACACATCAAAGCCCCTGTACCTGTTCCAGCATCTCCAGATGGACTACATTCAACTTCCCAAGACGCGAACCTACGAGTATGGGCTTGTGTGTGTCAACCTCTTCTCACAATGGCCAGAAGTGTTCCCAGTATCTAAAGCCAAGCGAAGAAGCAAATCTCAGGGAGGTGATGCAAGAAATAATGTTCACCCTGGGAGTGGAACAGATCTTTTATTTTCTGTACCATCCACAAAGTAGCAATAGTGTTAGACTAAATGAAATCCTGAAACTGAATAGCCCCTTGCACTCTCCTCAATCAGGTATACTCCCAACCGAAAGACAGGACTCTGCCCATATGAGGTGTTAGTTGTGTCAGTCTCTAGACCAGGGTTGTATTTTCTGCAGCAGCTCCAGATGCAATATGATAGGCTGTCTTCTTATGTTGTGGCACTCTCAAAATGCTTGTCTAACATATTCTCGAGTTTTCTCTTCCCTGCAACATGCAGGCACTGTGGAACGGAGCCACTCCCTACAACCTGGAGATTGAGTGGTGGTCAAAAGAAACGTCAGAAGTTCTGCTGACAACAGAGATGGCTTTAAAGCTTGAGGGGAAGCCCAACTAGATCCACAACCCACACAATAAGACAGATGAGTCCATGAGAGCCACCAAATGATGTGGACGCACACCCTGTGCCTTATCCTTTTTTGCTAATAAATGGGGGCTCACTGAAGGCTATGTCCCAAAAGAGCAAGAATGGAGCATACGTTATTACTTTTTGGTTCAATATCTCACGCCTTGTTATAATTTTGATGTTTTTATGTGTCACCACCGCTGACATTGACTATGGGTGTAGTTGTGAGTTTTGGAACATGGTGGGATAGAAAACTGGGAAAGACTTGAGCTACAAAGCTACTGTAGCTTGAGAGAAGACAGACAGTATGGGTAGGAGACTCCTTAATAGAATGACTCTGTTATAGCCAGAATGTATGACCAAACACTGCACCATAGGGTCCTGTCTTACTTGTAAGTCTGGCAACTGTATTTCCCCTATACTTGACGATAGAAAACCCTTTCGCTATAGATGCTGACCTATGGAACCCAGGCTTACAGAGTCCATACCCATCCACCCTCTCATCCACACCTGATGACCCTTAGCTGTATATATATCGACTCAACTTTTCCTGGGCTCTGACTGTCTGTGTGCTGTGCATATGTGGCGCCCCGCAACTAGTGCGTCACAGGAGGGTATTGCATCCCTGACTGAAGATGCAATATTCTCCGTCTCGGTGATGACACGGTTAATACTCAGAGCTCCATACTCTACATGCACCACTAGTATAGAGGGCCAATCAGGTCCTGGTGGGCGGAGTGTAGAAGTAGTGTGTAGGAATAACGTAGGAGAGGAGAAGAGAAGTGGTCGGGGGGAACGTAGGTGAAGAGGGCTCTGCACAGTGCCGTGCAGTCCTGCAGACCACCTACCGGTTGGCACCATTACCCGGTGCCCCAAACCGGAACCTGGGCGACCACCTAACGGGTCAAAATACACCCGCGCCCATCAACCACCGGATCACTGGTTCCGAAGCGAGCAAGTCGTTCATCGCTGCTCAGCAAACCAGGAGTGAAGGGATTGCTTTCTAGGAGCACCTCACTGCAGCCGAGACTAGAGCTGTCTTGCCAGTGGAGTACCCACCATAAGGAATCAGGCTCCCCTCACACCGGGCTGTATACACCGGCAGGGAAATTCAAGTAGCCTCCTTGTACCCGAACTGGCGCACTAAGGTGACGTCGGCAAATAGAAAAAGTTGAGAACGGAGGAACACCGCGGAGCTTTGAAACAACACCGGTCATTGCTGGGACCACCCAGTCCGTTACCCGTTAACTGTATACCCTGTATTGTCTACCGGTTACAGTAAAAGACACGTTACAGAGAATACTGGTGTCTGTACTTCTTCAGAATTGTTTAACTCTGCAAGCTAAGAATCACTGAGCTGCCATACACCACCAGAGTGCAGCCCCTGGCCCCGGGGACTCCCGCTCATCCCGTGGGGAGCGTCCCATCTTGCTGCCATACATCCCCCGGAGGCCCAAGCAGCGCCGGTGAAATCACCGGAATTCCCGCAGGTGGCGTCACGAGAAGAAGAATTTACCTCTTATCCGTTCAGCCAACCCCTTTTGATCTGGACCACTGGGCCCCACAGCCGCAGGCGCGGAACCGTGACAGGAGCAGCAACGCCTGCGACGTGAAGACCCGGCCACGGTGAGTCACATATACTCTGTCTCTTTTACTATTATCTTACCTTCATGTCCATGCTACGCTGCATTCCTCATGATTATTCTACCATGTATTGGACTAACCCCCTTCAGGCCCTCCCTGTTTTTATGACCTCTGCTTAGCTCTCAGTATCTGGTCAGTCCATACCCACCCACCCCCTCATCCACACCTGATGACCCTTAGCTGTAGATATATTCAGAACCATGAGTCTGATCCAGACTCTAGTCAGTTCCATGAATCTCCCAAACTACATCTTCCAAAGTACAGCTTCCTAAAGGCCACGTCACACGCATCAATCTTATGAGCGATATCGCTTAAGCGATCTGCTTTTTTGATCGCTTAAGCGATATCGTCTGTGCGTCGCTGCGTGTAATCAAGCGATTTTACAATGTAAAATCGCTTGATTGATTGATTGCAGATTTGTGAGCCGGAGCTCAAATCAAGCGATAAACGCTTGATCAATCTGCAGCATCGTGGTGTGTGACACCACGATGAACGATCTCCCAGCGGCAGAGCCTATGCTGGGAGATGGTATCTATGGTAAACGTCGGGTTACTAAGCGCCGCGCGGCGCCTAGTAACCCGATGTGTACCATAGTTACCAGCGATCTCGCTGGTCCACATCGCTGGTGAGTCTGTCTGTGTGACATCTCACCAGCGATGTGAGCGATATTGTTAGCGATCGCGCGTGCACGTGATCGCTAACAATATCGCTCATAAGATTGATGCGTGTGACGTGGCCTTTAGACTTTGAAATAGACTAGAAATGGACTGAAAATGACTGGAAGGTACTGGGATAGAAAGCCGCTACAATAGCTGTAGATATATTCAGAACTTCCTGCATGAAGAGAGGCAAGATCACAAATATTTCTCTTCCGCATGTAAAATTTTTCATGGATACATAATGGTGACTGCACCATTTCCCCCCCCCCCCCCGGATTATCCATCCACCATTGGCAAATATATCTACTATATAATTGTCTAAGGGTCTTCTGCGTCTGTCGCCGGAATCGCGCGCCAGACAGAGGCCGCATGAAGAGAGGAAAGATCACAAATATTTCTCTCCCGCATGTTGAATTTTTCATGGATACATAATGGTGACTGCACCATTTCCCCCCCCGGATTATCCATCCACCATTTGCAAATATATCTACTATATAATTGTCTAAGGGTTTTCTGCGTCTGTCACCAAAATCGCACGCCAGACAGAGGCCGCTCATTGGCGCCCGCCATAGGCGGGCGCCAATGAGCGCAGACTATACAAATAGGCGCGAGAATTCAAAGCACGAATTTCGCGCCTATTTGTAGCCCGGCGACAGCGGCCGGGATACACGGTGCGGACGGTGGCCGCAGCGGCTGCTCTCCTCACAGCCCCCCCCGCTTTTCCTGCCCCCGCTCCCCTCACAGACATCCCGCTGGAGCGGGTGCACCCACCTCCGGCCTACTCTTGCCCGCCGCTCCATTCCCGCCATCCGCTGCTCCATTCCCTCCCCTCTTTGCTCCATCCATCTCCTCCCCCCCCCCGCTCCACTGCCCTCCCCCCCCGCTCTATTGCCCTCCCCCCAATCCATTGCCCCCCCCGCTCCATTATCCGCCTCGCTCCATTACCCCCCCGCTTCATTACCCCTCCCAGTCTCACCCGCACCCAGTAATGAGCGGTCATGTGACAGGCTTTTCAGCCCGCCTATCACATGACCGCTCATTACTTGCTGTAGCGGCGATTTAAACACCGGGTGCGGGTGAGACCGGATGGGAGGGGGGATCCATCCTGCGCTGCCCACTGGCCCTCCATCCTGTGCTGACCACTGGCCCTCCATCCTGCGCTGACCCCTGGCCCTCCATTCTGCGCTGCCTACTGGCCCTCCATCCTGCACTGCCCACTGGCCCTCCATCCTGCGCTGACCACTGAGCCTCCATCCTGCACTGCCCACTGGCCCTCCATCCTGCGCTGACCACTGAGCTTACATCCTGCGCTGACCACTGAGCCTCCATCCTGCGCTGACCACTGAGTCTCCATCCTGCGCTGACCACTGGCCCTCCATCCTGCGCTGACCACTGGCATTCCATCCTGCGCTGACCACTCTGCCTCCCTCCTGCGCTGACCACTCTGCCTCCCTCCTGCGCTGACCACTCTGCCTCCCTCCTGCGCTGACTACTCTGCCTCCCTCCTGCGCTGACCACTGAGCCCTCCATCTTGCGCTGACCACTGAGCTTCCATCCTCTGCCAATGAAGTGGATGCTGGTATGGGCCTAGCACGGCTCCAGCACCAGCTCAGCTCACTCAGCTCTTCACAGTTCTGTAGTGACTGCACACTCTGGTGTTTCTCTCTCCAGAACCCATATTTATAGGGGGAACTGGCTTAAGGCAACCAGTGGAGCTCCCCCAACAGGCCTGGGGTGAAAGGGTGTTGTTTGTTAGTGGATTACTCGCTGTGTAATATCCCTCCATGTCCCAAGGGAGTCTGTGGTGACCTGGCACAGGGTGCCACAACCATACAGTGCTAACCACTGAGCCACCATACAGTGCTAACCACTGAGCCACCGTACAGTGCTAACCACTGAGCAACCGTACAGTGCTAACCACTGAGCCACTGTACAGTTCTAACCACTGAGCCACCGTACTGTGCTAACCACTGAGCAACCGTACAGTGCTAACCACTGAGCCACTGTACAGTTCTAACCACTGAGCCACCGTACTGTGCTAACCACTGAGTCACCATATACAGTGCTAACCACGGAGCCTCCATACAGAGTTAACCACTCTGCCTCCATATAGTGCTAACCACTGAGCCACCATACTGTGCTAAACACTGATCCACCGTACAGTGCTAACTGAGCGACCATATACTGTGCTAACCACTGAGCCACCGTATACACTGCTAACCATTGAGCCACCATACAGTGCTAACCACTGAGCCACCAAACAGTGCTAACCATTGAGCCACCATATAGTGCTGACCACTGAGCCTCCATCCTGCGCTGACCACTCTGCCTCCATCCTGCGCTGACCACTCTGCCTCCATCCTGCGCTGACCACTCTGCCTCCATCCTGCGCTGACCACTCTGCCTCCATCCTGTGCTGACCACTCTGCCTCCATCCTGCGCTGACCACTCTGCCTCTATTCTGCGCTGACCACTCTGTCTCCATCTTGCGCTGACCACTGAGCCACTGCGCAGTGCTAGCCACTGAGCCACCGCTCAGTGCTAACCACTGAGCCACCGCGCAGTGCTAACCACTGAGCCACCGCACAGTGCAAACCACTGAGCCACCGCGCAGTACTAACCACTGGGCCACCGCACTGTGCAAACCACTGAGCCACCGCACTGTGCAAACCACTGAGCCACCGCACTGTGCAAACCACTGAGCCATCCACACTGTGCAAACCACTGAGCCATCACACTGTGCTAACCACTGAGCCACCATATACACTGCTAACCACTGAGCCACCATATACACTGTTAACCACTGAACCAGCGTATACTGTGCTAACCACTGAGCCAGCGTATACTGTGCTAACCACTGAGCCACCGTATACAGTGCTAACCACTGAGCCACCGCGCAGTGCTAACCACTGAGCCACCGTGCAGTGCAAACCACTGAGCCACCGCGCAGTGCTAACTTTGGCTTTGGTAGGGATGCATATCGAGAGATAGCTACAGTTGGGTGCCACCTTTACTATGACATTTCAGAATACAGTTGCCCTTGACATAATCCTGGCAGAGAGGGGCTGGCCAGTAAGATGGTTGGGGCATCATGCTGTATCTTTATTCCCAACAACACTGCCCCGGGTGGTAGCATAAGTAAAGTCCTGAGAGGAACTGATGCCCTGTCCAACAAGATAGCTGAAAATTATTAGCAATTCCCTCGATAAGTGGTTAGAAAACCATTTGGTAAATGGGGATCCCTTCTTAGTAGCATAGCGTGTGCTCTGCTGATAGTTTTGGTGGCCATTGTGGTACTTGTCTGCTGCCTTGTACTGTTATAGACAAGGCCACAGAGGCAAGATCTGGACTGCACCCGATCATAGCGAAAGATGGCGAGTTCTATGATCAACTGTTGGATGATAACTCTGACCGGCACATGAACGTGGCCCCAGAAAATTGATGCTATTTTAAGAATCGACTGGAGCAGGTAATGATTAATGGATAATGCTTGACACCGACCTCTCCTTCTCCTCTCACACACAATCTCTCGTCCGCTCCTGTCGCTTACACCTGAAGAATATCTCTAGAGTCCGCCCCTTTCTCACCATGGAAACAACAAAAACCATCACCGTGGCCCTAATCCATTCCCGCCTTGACTATTGTAATTCTCTATTAAGCGGCCTCCCCCTCACCAGACTTTCTCCTCTCCAGTCCATCCTTAATGCAGCAGCCAGGATCACCCATCTGGCCAATCGCTACTCAGATGCCTCTGCTCTGTGCAAGTCATTGCACTGGCTGCCCGTATACTACAGGATCAAATTCAAATTGCTTGTTCTCACCCACAAAGCTCTTCACAGTGCAGCTCCCCCCTACCTCTCCTCCCTCATCTCTGTCTATCACCCCACCCGTTCTCTACGTTCTCCAAATGACCTTCGACTAACATCTGCACTAAGCCGATCCTCCCAATCCCGGCTCCAAGACTTCTCCAGTGCTGCACCAATACTCTGGAATGCTTTACCCCAAGAAATCAGGACTATCTACAATTTGCATGGCTTCAGACGATCCCTAAAAACACATCTTTTTAAGGCGGCCTATCATACTCCCTAATAGAAGTCCTTTGTACTGTAGATAGTGAATGGGCTATCTCTCTTGACATTACTCCTACAAACTCCACCAAACCAAAAAGGTCTACACAGACTGTTTAATGGCCATCCATGTAAGCTTAGTTCTATGCCCCATTTACTCAAGATGCCTGGACCATCAGTGCAATAAGCCCCTGTACCTTGTGCAACCCCTATCCAGTTGTAGATTGTAAGCTCTTTTGAGCAGGGTCACCTTCATTTCTTGCTTTATTTATTGTATTTTCTTTTTTACATTGATTCTATGCCTATTGTTTTGTAACCAATTATTGTACTGTATTTGTTCTCTACTGTAATTACTTACTGTATTATATTTTCTGTACTCTAACCCTACATTGTAAAGCGCTGCGGAATATGTTGGCAATAACACTATAATCCAGTTCTATATCAAAATTAAAAAAAGTATTCAGAAACTAACATTTGGGAATACATCTTGAAAAACTATGAAAATTGCATACACTTCCAAAACAGAACCCATCCGCCTTTGACCAGCGGTCCGGTGTTAGTTCATGCACAGTAGTTATTTCCTGTATCTTGTAACACAAGATTTAAACATCTTTACTCTTCATGGTTTAGTGAGACAGTTCATCGGTAATCATATAGTAGAGTCTGTTGGCCCTTGTCACATCGCCATTGGACTCGGTGGCCGGTGTTCCTGCCTCGGCCGCTGGGAGGAGCCGGATTCCTTCGGCTGGTGGCACCGGTGACAGGAGGGCCTTGTCCTCATATGGAACTGCTCCTGCGACGTCTGCCTCTGTCGCTGAGCGCCGCTGTGTTTCCCCTCTGGGTGGTGTTGGTCGCAGAGGAGCGGGCCCTGCAGAGGTGTCCGTTAGGCGCAGCCTGCGTTCTTCTGTCAGAGGTGGCGTGGGTGGAGCCAGTCGTGCATCTCCATCTGGCCTGGTTCTAGGGGCAGTCCGGATGAGGTCATCGGGCTGTGAGTTCCAGCCTATGGGTTAACCGCGCCCTTCAAATACATTGGAGCCTGTCTTGCAGGCCGCCAGATATAGTTTTGGTTCCCCAGTGATATAGTGTATGTTTAGTTTTGTCTCTGACCTTGGCCTGGATTTCTGACTCTGCTTCTTCCTGTCGATTTTGTACCTCAGCTGCCCTCTTGGTTTTGCCCTTGACCTTTGCCTGGATTCTCGACTCTGCTACTGCCTGATGATTTTGTACCTTCGCTGCCCTCTCGGTTTTGACTCGGACTTCTGACTTTGTTTTTCGGGTCTTGATTTTTCCCTGGCGACCTTCCCTGCTCTGTTGCTCATAATAGGCAGCTACCCCCTGGGCTCCGCTATAATTCCAGATCCCTGTATAGGGGTTAAGGGTCTCGGGGTTTCTCGGGGTGCTGCCTTACCAGCAGCTCAGCTTCACAGCGGATTGTTGTCACATTATATCTGGCCATAACATTTTTATATATATAGATACTATATATAAAAAGCATTCCCTTACCTTTTTTTTTTTCTCTCCTTTTTCCAATGGTTCTACCTGTTTTTTTTTTTTTTCTTGAGCTGTGTCTGCTGATTGCTCCCTCAAAGCATCTGTGTCTAGCTTCTCAGTCCTGTGGAGGAACACTCCCATCATTCCAACATGCTGTACGAGCCACAAGCTGGAGTCCTCTGCATGAACACTGGAGATCAGAAGGCCTCATTCCCTGGATGTCAGCACCTGGGGGGCTATTTGTCTACGAAAAATATCAAGCTCAAAGTGCCGTCTGCCAAACTAGGTCCCAGGTTTATTAGTCTGTATGAAATAATTGACGTGATTAACCCTGTAGCCTTTCGTCTGAAGCTCCCTCAATCATTCAAACTGCCCAATGTATTCCATAAATCCCTTCTCAAATTGTACCGATCTCCGATTCGTCCTGTCCGGTCCCCTCCTCCTCCGGTCTTTGTCGGGGGTGCCGTGGAATACGAAGTTCAACGGATCCTTGATTCCCGTTTAGTGAGAGGATCCGTGCAGTATCTGGTACATTGGAAGGGCTATGGTCCGGAGGAGAGGTCCTGGGTGCCTGCCAGTAATATCCATGCCAAGGGTTTGATCAGGAAGTTTCATCTTCTTCATCCCAATAAACCGGGTTTTGTGGGTCCGGAAGCCCCTCGTAGAGGGGGGGGGTACTGTCACATCGCCATTGGACTCGGTAGCCGGTGTTCCTGCCTCGGCCGCTGGGAGGAGCCGGATTCCTTCGGCTGGTGGCACCGGTGACAGGAGGGCCTTGTCCTCATATGGAACTGCTCCCGCGACGTCTGCCTCTGTCGCTGAGCGCCGCTGTGTTTCCCCTCTGGGTGGTGTTGGTCGCAGAGGAGCGGGCCCTGCAGAGGTGTCCGTTAGGCGCAGCCTGCGTTCTTCTGTCAGAGGTGGCGTGGGTGGAGCCAGTCGTGCATCTCCATCTGGCCTGGATCTAGGGGCGGTCAGGATGAGGTCATCGGGCTGTGAGCTCCAGCCTATGGGAGGTAACCGCGCCCTTCAAATACATTGGAGCCTGTCTTGCAGGCCGCCAGATATAGTTTTGGTTCCCCAGTGATATAGTGTATGTTTAGTTTTGTCTCTGACCTTGGCCTGGATTTCTGACTCTGCTTCTTCCTGTCGATTTTGTACCTCAGCTGCCCTCTTGGTTTTGCCCTTGACCCTTGCCTGGATTCTCGACTCTGCTACTGCCTGATGATTTTGTACCTTCGCTGCCCTCTCGGTTTTGACTCGGACTTCTGACTTTGTTTTTCGGGTCTTGATTTTTTCCCCTGGCGACCTTCCCTGCTCTGTTGCTCATAATAGGCAGCTACCCCCTGGGCTCCGCTATAATTCCAGATCCCTGTATAGGGGTTAAGGGTCTCGGGGTTTCTCGGGGTGCTGCCTTACCAGCAGCTCAGCTTCACAGCGGATGGTTGTCACAGCCCTCATATGAATCCTAGTGTTTGAATTTGCAACTAGGGATGTCTAGCTTCCTAGACAACCGAAAACGCTGCTATGAGTTATGTGCTTTTGTAATTTTTTGTCTATTATGGCCACTTTACACGCGGCAACAGGAAGATACCGTGTTTCTCATAATAGGCAGCTACCCCCTGGGCTCCGCTATAATTCCAGATCCCTGTATAGGGGTTAAGGGTCTCGGGGTTTCTCGGGGTGCTGCCTTACCAGCAGCTCAGCTTCACAGCGGATTGTTGTCACATTATATCTGGCCATAACATTTTTATATATATAGATACTATATATAAAAAGCATTCCCTTACCTTTTTTTTTTTCTCTCCTTTTTCCAATGGTTCTACCTGTTTTTTTTTTTTTTCTTTGAGCTGTGTCTGCTGATTGCTCCCTCAAAGCATCTGTGTCTAGCTTCTCAGTCCTGTGGAGGAACACTCCCATCATTCCAACATGCTGTACGAGCCACAAGCTGGAGTCCTCTGCATGAACACTGGAGATCAGAAGGCCTCATTCCCTGGATGTCAGCACCTGGGGGGCTCTGGCTCTGCCTGCCCAGGTGCCCAGGTATTGCCAGCGGATGCTGCCAAAGTTTTATTACCTATTTCGTTATCTTACCTTAAGAAATCTGTGTGTTTAGAGGCTTATGTTGACAGTGGCTCAGAGGGGAATTTCATAGATCTCCGTGTAGCGAGAACTCTTGGTGTCCCACTACTAAGGCTTAATGCCCCCATTAGAACCACTGCAGTTAATGGCACTCCCCTCATCCAGGGTGGAGTGGAATTTGTCACTGAGGAAGTGTCAATGCTGGTGGGGTCTTTACATGCAGAAAATGTGTCGTTTTTTGCTATCAATAATCTATCATCTGCAGTAATCCTTGGCATGCCATGGTTACGTAAACATAACCCAGTCATAGACTGGCACTTGGGTGACATCGTGCGCTGGAGCCCAAAGTGTCAGGAAAACTGTATCTCGCTATCTGTAAACCAAGTGAAGGTCAAGTCTCCTCCCTTTGTACCATATGCCTTTAGAGATTTTGAGGATGTATTTTCTATTCAGGAATCAGAGAAATTACCCCCTCACAGAAAGTATGATTGCGCCATAGATTTGATACCTGCTTCTCGTCTCCCAAAGGGGAGAATATTTAACCTCTTTGGTCCAGAACGTCAGGCTATGAATGATTACATAGTAGACAGTCTGAGAAAGGGGTATATAAGACCGTCCACCTCACCAGTAGGAGCTGGTTTCTTTTTTGTGGGAAAGAAAGATGGCGGCCTCAGACCTTGCATTGATTACCGCGAATTAAACGCGATCACTGTGAAAAACCAGTATCCTCTTCCACTCATCCCTGATCTTTATAATCAGCTGTTGGGAGCCAAGTATTTCACCAAACTGGACCTCAGGGGAGCATATAACCTGGTCCGTATAAAAGAAGGCGATGAGTGGAAGACCGCATTCAATACGCCTCTCGGCCATTTTGAGTATCTTGTAATGCCGTTCGGGTTAAGTAACGCACCTGCAGTGTTTCAGAATTTTGTCAATGATATTTTCAGAGATATCAGTGGTGTATATGTGGTCGTTTATTTGGACGACATTCTGGTTTTTTCTCCCGGTCTTTGGTCACACGTCCGACATGTCCGTACTGTACTCCAGAGACTCAGAGAGCATTCTCTATTCGCCAAATTAGAGAAATGTGTCTTCATGGAGGAAGAGATACATTTTTTGGGGTATATCATATCGGCTAACGGTTTTCGCATGGATCCTTCCAAAATTAAACCCATTAAGGAATGGGTACAACCCAAGTCTCTGAAGGCACTGCAGCGATTCTTGGGTTTCGCTAACTATTATCGTAAATTTATTAAAGGGTTTTCAGAGATAGCCAAACCTCTCACTGATTTGACACATAAAGGGGCGGATGTGGTTAATTGGAAGCCTGAAGCCATTCATGCATTTTCTAAGTTAAAAGGGTGTTTCTCCGCGGATCCAATATTGGTGCAGCCTGATTTGGACCGCTCCTTCATTGTAGAGGTAGATGCCTCTGAAGTTGGAGTGGGAGCGGTGCTATCACAAGGCACCGCATCTCTCACTCAACTTCGTCCGTGTGCCTTCTTTTCCCGAAAATTTTCCTCTACAGAGATGAATTATGATGTAGGTAATCGGGAATTGTTGGCAATCAAATGGGCCTTCGAGGAATGGCGCCACTTCCTCGAAGGCGCCAAACATAGGATTACCGTAATTACTGATCACAAAAATCTAACCTATTTAGAGTCAGCGAAAAGACTGAATCCTAGACAGGCTAGATGGGCCTTGTTCTTCTCCAGATTCGACTTTGTGATCACTTTCAGACCGGGTACTAAAAATGTGAGGGCTGATGCCCTGTCTCGAAGTTTTTGCCCCTTACAAGTCGAGGACGTGGAACCGACTCCCATTTTAGCCAAGGGGATTGTTGTCTCGGCGGTGTCTTTGGATCTTCTGGAAGAGATTCGTAGATCTCCAGAACAGGCCCCCGACACTACTCCTGCCCAGAAACTATTTGTCCCTACCAAATTCCGCCTCCAAGTTCTTAAGGAATCTCATGATTCAGTCCTCGCAGGGCATCCTGGTATCAATAACACCATCAGACTTGTAACCCGGAGTTTGTGGTGGCCAACCATAGTAAAGGACTGTAAGGAATACGTACTGGCTTGTGAGACCTGTGCTCGCGCTAAGTCTCCCCGCAACCGCCCTGCCGGGTTGCTCCAGTCCTTGCCTACCCCTGAGGGTCCTTGGACTCATATCTCCATGGATTTTATTACTGACCTGCCACTCTCAGAAGGGAAGACTTGTATCTGGGTAGTGGTAGACAGATTCAGCAAGCAGTGTCATTTTGTTCCGCTGTCTGGGTTACCTAATTCCGAGACCCTGAGCAAAGTATTCATTAATCATGTTGTGCGATTGCATGGTGTTCCTGTGAATATTGTTTCTGACAGGGGCACCCAGTTCATTTCTAAGTTTTGGAGGGCATTCTGTAAACGGATTGGAATTGACTATTCCTTTTCTTCTGCCTATCACCCTGAAACCAATGGACAAACCGAGCGCGCAAATCAAGCTCTCGAACAGTATCTACGTTGTTATGTCTCTGAGCATCAATCTGATTGGGTGGAACATCTGCCACTAGCAGAATTTGCCATGAATAACCAGTACCAGGAGTCCATCAAGACCACCCCTTTCTACTGTAATCATGGGCTGCACCCGCGCTTTTGTTCATTTTCTTCTAGGCTTTCTGACGTCCCTGGGGTAGAAAGGTCCGTAGATCAGTTAAACACTATCTGGTCTGAAGTGAACAAAAACTTAAAGGTGGCTCAGACTAGGCAGGCGTCTTCTGCTAATAAACGGCGCTCCAAGGGTCCGGACCTGGGAGTTGGGGACAAAGTTTGGTTGTCTACGAAAAATATCAAGCTCAAAGTGCCGTCTGCCAAACTAGGTCCCAGGTTTATTAGTCTGTATGAAATAATTGACGTGATTAACCCTGTAGCCTTTCGTCTGAAGCTCCCTCAATCATTCAAACTGCCCAATGTATTCCATAAATCCCTTCTCAAATTGTACCGATCTCCGATTCGTCCTGTCCGGTCCCCTCCTCCTCCGGTCTTTGTCGGGGGTGCCGTGGAATACGAAGTTCAACGGATCCTTGATTCCCGTTTAGTGAGAGGATCCGTGCAGTATCTGGTACATTGGAAGGGCTATGGTCCGGAGGAGAGGTCCTGGGTGCCTGCCAGTAATATCCATGCCAAGGGTTTGATCAGGAAGTTTCATCTTCTTCATCCCAATAAACCGGGTTTTGTGGGTCCGGAAGCCCCTCGTAGAGGGGGGGGGTACTGTCACATCGCCATTGGACTCGGTAGCCGGTGTTCCTGCCTCGGCCGCTGGGAGGAGCCGGATTCCTTCGGCTGGTGGCACCGGTGACAGGAGGGCCTTGTCCTCATATGGAACTGCTCCCGCGACGTCTGCCTCTGTCGCTGAGCGCCGCTGTGTTTCCCCTCTGGGTGGTGTTGGTCGCAGAGGAGCGGGCCCTGCAGAGGTGTCCGTTAGGCGCAGCCTGCGTTCTTCTGTCAGAGGTGGCGTGGGTGGAGCCAGTCGTGCATCTCCATCTGGCCTGGATCTAGGGGCGGTCAGGATGAGGTCATCGGGCTGTGAGCTCCAGCCTATGGGAGGTAACCGCGCCCTTCAAATACATTGGAGCCTGTCTTGCAGGCCGCCAGATATAGTTTTGGTTCCCCAGTGATATAGTGTATGTTTAGTTTTGTCTCTGACCTTGCCTGGATTTCTGACTCTGCTTCTTCCTGTCGATTTTGTACCTCAGCTGCCCTCTTGGTTTTGCCCTTGACCCTTGCCTGGATTCTCGACTCTGCTACTGCCTGATGATTTTGTACCTTCGCTGCCCTCTCGGTTTTGACTCGGACTTCTGACTTTGTTTTTCGGGTCTTGATTTTTTCCCCTGGCGACCTTCCCTGCTCTGTTGCTCATAATAGGCAGCTACCCCCTGGGCTCCGCTATAATTCCAGATCCCTGTATAGGGGTTAAGGGTCTCGGGGTTTCTCGGGGTGCTGCCTTACCAGCAGCTCAGCTTCACAGCGGATGGTTGTCACAGCCCTCATATGAATCCTAGTGTTTGAATTTGCAACTAGGGATGTCTAGCTTCCTAGACAACCGAAAACGCTGCTATGAGTTATGTGCTTTTGTAATTTTTTGTCTATTATGGCCACTTTACACGCGGCAACAGGAAGATACCGTGTTTCCCCGAAAGTAAGACAGGGTCTTACATTCTTTTTGTGGCCAAAAGTGGCCCCCTGTCTTACTTTCGGGGGGGGGGCCTTACATTGGAGGCTCCACCATCCATCCATCCATCCATCCACACACTGCAGCCATCCATCCACACATTCCCACACATACAGACAGACACATGCATACACATATATACACACCATACACACCACACACACAGTCACACACACACATAGCACCGCTTCTTACCGGGTCCGGTGTGGGGTCCCCGATGGTCCTGTGCCGTCCTCTGTGCTCCGGTCCGGTCCCCGAGATGATCCACTGCCGTCCGCCGTGTTCTGGTGCCGTTTTGCACCGGTATTGCCGGTCCTAGGCTCCATGGTCCCTGCTCTTCCGGAGTTCAGGCCGCAGCTCCGCCCAGGTCATAGTGTGGGCCAATCAGCATAGCGGCGCTCAGAAGCAAGCATCATCGGGCGCTTGCCTCTGACGTCAGCGCCGCTATGCTGATTGGCCCACACTATGACCTGGGCGGAGCTGCGGCCTGAACTCCGGAAGAGCAGGGACCATGGAGCCTAGGACCGGCAATACCGGTGCAAAACGGCACCGGAACACGGCGGACGGCAGCGGATCATCTCGGGGACCGGACCGGAGCACAGAGGACGGCACAGGACTATCGGGGACCCCACACCGGACCCGGTAAGAAGCGGTGCTATGTGTGTGTGTGTGGTGTGTATATATGTGTATGCTTGTGTCTGTATGTGTGTATGTACACCCCCCCCCCCCCCCGTGTTTTCCCGATAGTAAGAACCCCCCTACCCTGCCTTACATTCGGGGGGGGGATCTTACATTAGCAGACCCCCCGTCCCCCCCACCCTGTCTTACTTTCGGGGGGGGGGGGTCTTACTATCGGGGAAACACGGTAAGAAATGGCAGGTGTCGGAGACAATTGTACCTTTTACCTTCAAAACAACTTGCAGATACCTGAATTACACGCAGCCACTTCAAGGTGTTTTGAAGGTAAAAGGTACAATTGTCTCCGACACCTGCCGGTTTCTATCTTCCTGTTGCCGCGTGTAAAGTGGCCATTAATGTTGTCTAAAAATAATCTTAATAATCTAATACTGCTGCTAGCCCTTAGTTATCCGTTCATTGTAAATATGATAAGTTTTAACTACGTTTAGTTTTTAATTCGTTCACCTGGGAGACACTGGAGAAACCACCCATAAATAGGCGGTTCCAGTCATTCCTTGTAGAGCGAAACGGTCACCGTCACCTCCAGTTCCTCTCCCTCCCCGAGAGCACCTACCCTGTTTTGCACGATGCATAAATAAAGCCGGTTTGCACCAGGACGCATGAGTGCCGCTGCTTTTCTTCTAACTGGACATTCATCTGATTGCTGCACAGCTGGGCAACCTGCTCCTACCCTCACCTAACTGGAATGTCAAGAGGATTAACAGGTCAGTGCCCGCTTTTCTCATTTTTCTTGGACCTAATGTTTATGTTAGATAAGGACATATGGAGTTCTTTTGTTACAAGCAAAAGTAAGGAATACGATTATTTGAATCCTAGGGGACTTGAAGAATACAAACCCACCTGGGTGTATAGAAACTAACATTTCGCCAGTAGTATGCATGTATGCTAATAGCTATAGATAAACTCAGCCAATTGTAATGTTGCAATGTCTTTATAAGCTTGAGACGAGGGAATAAACACAGAACATTGGGATAAAGAGTTCTGCTGCTGATGCATTGTCTCTCAGGGGAGCTGCTCCGTTACGTACGTGTGAGATCTCAATGATTTTAATTTGGAGCACACACAAAGGTCTTATACGTCCCATGCTACATGGCGATGACAGTAAACAAATCAGGATTTTACAGTATTTCTATTTTCAACAATTTAGTTATGATAATGACTTACCCCTGTGTGAGTTCTTTGGTGCTTAACAAGATGTGATTTCTGTATAAAACATTTCCCACATTCTGAACATGAAAAAGGCTTGTCCCCTGTGTGACCTCTTTGGTGTCTAACAAGTAATGATTTAACTGAAAAACATTTACCACATTCTGAACATGAAAAAGGCTTTTCCCCTGTGTGACCTCTCTGATGTGTAACAAGATTGGATTCCTGTACAAAACATTTCCCACATTCTGAACATAAAAAAGGCTTCTCCCCTGTGTGACTTCTCTGGTGACTAACAAGGTGTGATTTCTGTACAAAACATTTTCCACATTCTGAACAAGAAAAAGGCTTCTCCCCTGTGTGGACTCTCTGATGTGTAACAAGATGTGATTTTTGTGAAAAGCATTTCCCACATTCTGAACATGAAAAAGGCTTCTCCCCTGTGTGACTTCTCTGGTGTAAAACAAGATCTGATTTACTTGAAAAACATTTCCCACATTCTGAACATGAAAAAGGCTTCTCCCTTGTGTGACCTATCTGGTGTTTAGCAAGTTGTGATTGCTGTAGAAAACATATCTCACATTCTGAATATGAAAAAGTCTTCTCCCCTGTGTGAGTTCTCTGGTGTGTAGCAAGAGCTGATTTATGTGAAAAACATTTCCAACTTTCTGAATCAGAAGAGAGGACCTGTTTAATATAATCAGATGATAGATCTTTGCGGTGAACGGATGATGAGATATCTGTAGTAATGTCATTCACTTCAATTGTCTCCTGTGTGGTTTTGAATTCATCTGATGAATAAATTGAAGATGTCAGTTGTCCTTTTGATCTACTGGTACAGTCATCTGACAAGAAAAAAAAATAGACTAGATTACTTACTGGTAATCATGTTTAATGAACTTGACGACAGCACCCACTTGAAAAAGGGGATCCCCCTTAGGGACAGGAAACCTACAGATAAAAATGGGCAGTCCCCCTCTCCTCCTCAGTTTGTTTTACAGAGCATAAGAGGAACTCACTCACCGTAGGCCCGTGGACTCCGGTTTAGACAGGCTGTAGCTCCTTCCTCCTTGTCACGGGTGGGCCGCGCCTGCCGGTAGTGAGGCCCGGTTGAGTGCAGATCAAAAGTTGAAGACGTCTTGTAGGAACAGATTAAAGGGGTTAATTTATTTGTGACGCCACCTATGAGTAGTTCGGTAATCGTTACCGACGCTGCGGAACCTCCGGGGGATGGATAGCAGCAAGATAGAACGCTCCCCACAGGCTGAGCGGTGATCCCCGGAGGCTGGAGCTGCTTAAGATGTTGTGCGGCAGCTGCGGTTACCTTGTGTGCGGACGGATGCAATCATAAGGAAGCACGGACACTGGAAGTGTCTGTAATGGGTCTTTACTGTAACCAGCAGGCAGTACATGGTATACAGTTAACGGGTAGTGGACCGGGTGGACTCAGCAGTTATAGGTGTCCCTCAGAGATCCGCAGTGTTCCTCCATTCTATCTAAGTGATTGCCAGTGTCGCCCAGGAATACCAGGTCGGGTACGGGGAGGCTGCTTCAATCCCTATCCAAGATGTACGTTCTGGATGTTTTGGGGAGCCTTGGATCCCTCAGTGGGTACACCGCTGGTTAGACGATTGGAAGTTGGCTGGTGGTGGGGTGCTCCTGTGAAGCTGCTCCTCCACGCTTCTGGTTCACGTAGCAGAGGTGAACTGCTGCCAGCTTCGGTACCAGTGAACCGGCTGTAAGTTGGGCACGGGGGTATTTTGGAACCCGTGGTTGGTGATGCCCGATCCTGGTTGTTGAGGCCTCAGGTGCTAACACCCTACCGGTGACGGCCCAGGGGCTGCACGGGGTGCAGAGCCCCTGCTCCTACTCCAAGTTCAAGTCTGTGTCTTTCTCTTGTCTAGACCCGACTCTAACTCTGTCTAGACTAACTGTACTTCTCCTACACTACCCTTGCACTCCGCCCACCAGGACCTTGGATTGGTCCTCTATATTAAGTGATGCATGCAGGGTTTGGATCTCTAAGTTAACCGGATAACTGCTGGGTCAGAGAATATTGCTGCTGCACTTATGGCTGCAATACCCTCCTGTGACGCACTCGTTGCGGGGCGCCACAGAACCGCATAGTTAAGAGAATCGTCATAACATTAATCAATATATCAATATATAACCACCACTAATTGTGAACAAAAGCAAGCACATCAGAATCCATAAAAAGAGAGGCAGGGACGTGAGTGGGTGTTGTTGCGGACTCCATAAAACACTATTACCGGTAAGTAATCTAGTATTTTCTTCTAGCCACAACAGCACCCACTTGAGAGATTTTCAGAGAATTAACACCTGGGAAAGACCACCGTATTGAGGACCGAAAACCAAGACAGAGTCAGAAGACAAGTTCAGTCTACAGTGGTTGTAAAAGGTAGATGGAGAAGACCATGTTGCTGCCTTACATATCAAGTCGATTGAGATGTCTGCTCTCTCGGCCCGGGAGGAAGCCATGGCCCTTGCCCCTTTCTGGGGGACTTTGTCCTGTTGCCGAGTAAGCCAGACATATGGCATCCCTGATCCATCGAGACAAGATGTCCTTTGAAACTGCAGACCCCTTCCTGTGACCCTGAAAGGACAAAAACAGAACCCTACTCTGCCTCCAAGACTGGGTTCTAGCAATGTAGTGTAAAACTAATCTCCTAACGTCTAAGGGTGCCGTTACACTTGGCGACGTTCCAGCGATCCCGACAAGAATACGACCTGGTAAGCATTGCTACATGGTCGCTGGTGAGACGTCAAACAGTCAGATCTACTCAATGACGTGGTGACCCGTATAACGACCTCGGCGGACGTTGGGACCCCTGTCACACAGCAGCTAGTCTGACGACTCAGACCTCTATTATGGGCGTAGTTGCCAACGAGGTCGTTGTTAAGGCGTCAAACACACCGATGCATGCTGCCCAGCGGGAACCTTACGATCAAAAACTACTAGAAAAAGCAGCATCAAAAAAGACTTCCCATCAGTGCCAAAGACAAAAACCAATACTGCACTTACAGGATGCAGTCAGACCCCACTTGTGTAGCAAGCCCAGGTGCAGGTTGATAAATCACCTCAACCTACAACAAGTGTGGCACCCCATGGGTTAATGTGCCACAATAACATCACATGGGTTCTCTCCCCCACTACACACTGACAAACACTACCACCTCTGGGCAATAGAGGGAGCACCTCCTGCTCCCTTATATACTCTTGCCCATGAGGGAGAGCTGAGACCGTACAGCACGGTGTAGTGCTGTGAACAGCTCAGGAGAACTGAGAGCTTATTGAGAGCAGAGTTAGCTCAGTGCAGACCTAGCAAGGGTCAGAGGAGCAGAAGACCGAAAGACAGAGGAACACATCTGGGAGCTGGAGTGACACCATCACTTGCCCCAGAAGTACGCACAGAGAGACGGACACCGGATCCGGTACTGTGTCTGGCACCCACAGCACAGCGAATCCAGGAACAGCGGGATCTCTAGATGCCCCCTAGTACCAGAGTGAAGCAACACGGAGGGGTCAGTGCAGCATAGAGGACCCAAGTTGCCCAGCCAAGTGGTACCAGCAGCATACAGAGAGAGACGTGAGGAATCCCAGCAGCTTAGCTTGAAGCAGCAGCTCAGGACACACACACAGTGCAGCACAAGGAAGCCAACGACCCGGACAGGGTGTGGGGAGAGAGCCCAGCTCCATTACAGACTCCGTGGACTATAATCTGCGATAATATCAGCAGTAAAGCCTTGGAAAACAACTTTGGAGTCTGTGTATTGATTGCGACCTTTGCTCCAGATTCAGCACAGAGACAATTCCTCCCTACAGATCCAGCCTGTCAGCTCTGCAGCATCAGGGAGAAGAAGGGAAGTGCACCAGTGCCAACCAAACGTGAGTGTGTGTCCTCCAACTCTTCCCCACCATCTATAACCCCAATAGACTTTAACCTTTACTGCCCCGGGGGATACAGTTCCCCCCACTGGAACTATACCACCTCCGCTGCCCTCACATCACCCCCGGAGGTTCTGCAGCAGCGGCGGCCCCCATTACTGGCCGCATTAAGTGGGTGGCGTCACCCGTGACATAATCCCCTTGTAAATAATTTCCCCTTTTATTGTGCTGAGCCAGGGACACGGTCCGGACCAAGCCACCCGTGACATCCCCGACGCAGACCGGTCCGGTACCGAGTACCCCACGTCCCTTGGGGCTCCACACAAGGTGTGGGAGGCGACTTGCCATGCACACTATGGGGTCTGACTGCATCCTGTAAGTGCAGTATTGGTTTTTGTCTTTGGCACTGATGGGAACCTTACGATCAAAATTTGGTCCTGGCTATTCCGACACGATCAGTGTTCTCACAGCAGGGGCCTGGTCGCTGCTACGTGTCAAACACAGCGAGATCGCTGGCAAGGTCGCTGTTGTGTCACAAAACCTGTGACGTAACAGCAATCTCGCTAGCGATCTCGCTATGTGTAGCGGGCCCCTAAAGTGTGAAATTTTTGTTCTTCAGGAGTGAAAGGGTTGAAAAAAAAGGAAGGAAGGAAGATTTCCTGACTTCTATGAAACCTGGCAGTAACTTTAGGGAGGTAGGACGGATCAGGTTTCAAGACTATTCTGTCTGGAAAAATTGATAGAAAAGGAGGATCGATAGACAAAGCTTGAATATCACTAACTCTCCTGGTAGAAGTCAGTGCTACTAGCAGAGCTGTTATGAGGGATAAACAATTGAGAGAGGCTGACACTACAGGCTCAAATGGGGGACCTGTCAGGGCCTCAAGGACCAGATTTAAATCCCACTGGGGTAAACAAGCAATGTGGACAGGTTTGCTACGCTCACATGCTGTGATGAACCTTGAGACCCATCTATCCACTGCAATATTATAGCCATATGATGCCATAGAACTGATATGTGAACCTTCTAGGTGCTAACTGAAACCTTGACCATTCTGAAGAAACTCCAGGATAGCTGGAATTGGCACCTCATTGGTAAAAGGGGCAGTATAAAATTCTAGGAACTTTCTCCATGCTCTGCTATATATTCAGGTCGTGGAACCTTTTCTACTTTGGAGTAGGGTGTTGATAAGGTTATCTGAAAACCCTCTTAATTTTAACAACTGCCTTTCACGTTCCACGCTGTCAAGTGGAGACCTCTCACCCGAGGGTGACGGCATGGGACCTGAAATAGCAGGCCCGAATCTGATGGTAGAATCCAGGGGTCTGATATAGACATGGCTCTGAGCCATGAAAACCATGGTCTTTTGGGCCACAAGAGAGCAATGAGGATTACTCTGGCTCTCTCCTCCCTGATCTTCCTGATCACTACTGGAAGCAGGTTAATTGGAGGGAATGCATAAGTGAGACGGAAGGCCCAAGGGTACTGGAGAGAGTCGACCATCTCTGGATGGTCCGTCACATTGAGGGAGGCAAACCTCTTGACCTGCCTGTTGACTTTGGTAGCAAACAGATCGATCTCGGGAAGCCCCCACAAGGACACTGTTTTGTGGAAGGTCTGGTGACAGAGGACCAATTCGCCTTGATGCAGAGTATGGCGACTCAGGAAGTCTACTCTGGTATTGTCTACATCCCTGATATGGAGGGCTGAGAGGGACAGGAGCTGGGCTTTGGCCACTTAGAGTATTTCTACCTCAGTAGACATCAGAGTCCTTGATCGAGTTCTGCCTTGTCAGTTGATGTAGGCAACTGACGTGGTGTTGTCTGACAGAACTCTAACTTGAGACCCTCGCAACTGTGGGAGAAAGTGATGCAAAGCATGTTTGATGGTCTTCAATTCTCGTAAGTTTGAGGAATCAATTGTTTTGGCCAAGGTCCATTGGCCTTGGACTAAGCAGCCACACAGGTGGGCTCCCCATCCCTCAGGGCTAGCATCTGCCACTATTACCCGAGAAGGTCTAATTACCTATGGGACCCCCCTAGAAAGATTATCCAGGTCCAGCCACCGGGACAGTGATCTAACTACTTGTAGGGATAAGGTCAGGTGGCCATTAAGTCGACCTTGCAATAACTCTTCAGCATATATAATCTCTGGCTGTAAACATAGAGTATGAAATTGCGTCTATTGAACAGTTGGGATGCAAGATGAAAGAGACCCTAATAGGGACACAGCGTCTCTTAAGGACATGTGAGGGTGGTCTACAATCCCTCTGACTTTAGTCATGATGTTCGTCTTATTTTCCTCCTGGGAGGAGACACAGCTGACTTACGGAATTTAGGTGAAGACCCAGAAATAACTGTCGAGTCAGTGGAACCAGTCTGGACTTCTCCAGGTTGATGATTCAGCCCAGAGCCTGCAAGGATGAGATTGTTTTAGACAGGCAAGTCCTGCATTGTGTGGAAGAGCTGCCAATGTTTAAAACGTCATCCAGGTAAAGCACAATGAGCATGTCTTATTGATGTAAATAGGCCATCACCTCTGATATCAGCATGGTGAAGACACGAGGAGCCATAGAGAGGCCAAATGGCATTGCTGTGATGGCGTGTACGTCCATCCATGATGACTGCCACTCTGAGATATCCTTGGTGGTCGGCATGTATGGCTGATGGTAATATGCATCCTTTAGGTCTAGGACAGCCATGAAGCATCTAGGACATAAAAGATTAATTGTAGATCTTATAGATTCCAGTTTAATAGTATCGGATGAAGAAAATAATTTCATTTCTTTAAATTTATGATAGTTCTATAAGAACCATCCGGCTTAGAGAACAGAGGCAAAGGGAATAAAATCCCCTTCCTTCCTGGTACTGGAATTTCTATAAGGACCTGCTTGGACAACAAGCTCTGAATCACTAATTCGGTTGTCGGTGAGACGATGGGGTGGTCATTACAAAGGAATCTTGAGGAGTCTGATGAAAATCCAGCCTAAGACCTGATGAGATTATATTAAGCATCCAAGTACTGCATGTAATGTTACCTCATTGATGGGCAAAAAACATCAACCTGCCACCCACCAGGAAATCAGTTCTAGCGGACTTTTTTACCACTCTTTGAGGAGGAGCCTCCAAACATGGCACCTTTTTGCTTGGTCTCCTTGGACTCCCACCAGTTACGGTCTTAGGCTACGTTCACACATTTGCGTATTCTGCTGCGCTTTTTTGCGCGCGCTTTTTGCCGCGTTTTTCGGCCGCGCAAAAAAGCGCAGCAAAATACACAGGGGCTTTCACACACTGCGCTTTCTTTCCCCCAGAAAGCGCAGTGATGTCACAGAGGGGAGGAAGAATCCAGCTTCCTCCTCCCCTCTGTGACATGTGTGACCGCCCCATTAGACTTCACAGTGTATTAATACACACTGTGAAATCTAAATTAAACAACAGCAAGTGTGTGAAAAATAAAAAAGAATGAATACTTCACCTTCCGACGCCTTCTGCCGCTGTGCGATCCCCGGTTCTAAGTCAGATCTCTTCTGACAGGACCTGTGATGACGTCAGAGGGGGGCGTTACCGGGGCGGTCCCATCGCTGATTGGCTGCTCGCGGTCACATGACCGCGAGTGCCCGGGAACGCCCCCCCTCTGACGTCACCACAGGTCTTGTCAGAAGAGATCTGACTTAGAACCGGGGATCGCACAGCGCGAGAAGGCGTCGGAAGGTGATGTATTCATTCTTTTTTATTTTTCACACACTTGCTTTTGTTTAATTTAGATTTCACAGTGTATATTAATACACTGTAGAATCTAATGGGGCGGTCACACATGTCACAGAGGGGAGGAGGAAGCAGGATTCTTCCTCCCCTCTGGGAGAATACCAGAAGTAGCTGCGTAAACAATTGACATATCAATTGTTTACGGAGCTGCGTTTTCTCCCGGAAAACGCACTGCGTATTTTTACGCAATGTCTGCACTGCAAAGTGAATTTCCCATTCACTTTGCAGGTAGACATAAGGCACATTGCGTATTTTGAAAAGCGCACGTAATAAAAACGCAGCAAAATACGCAATGTGTGAACGCAGCCTTAGGCTGCGTTCACACAGTGCGTATTTTGACGCGTATTTTGACGCGTGTATTTTCCCCAGAAGAATGTGCATCTGTATTTCCCAGCAAAGTCAATGGACATTCACTTTTGCCATTCACATGTCGCGTATTTTTACGCAGCGTAAAAATACGCGCGTAAACAAAATGAACATGTCAATTCTTTCCAGTTTTTTATGCGCGTATTTTCCATAGGCCCCATTATAAGCACTGGAAATATGCGCGTAAAAAAACGCAGTCGCGTATTTTTACGCGCGTAAAAATACGCATGCGTAAAAATACGCACTGTGTGAACGCAGCCTTAGTATGACTTTCTCTGGCTGAACTGACTCCTCTTAAAGTGATCCTAAACCCAGAAACTGACCCCCCGTATCTTTAGACCTGTCCCTGCACCCCCTCTTATCATTTCTAGCCATCCCTTTTGCAGAAAAAATCACTTCTGTAAAGTAAGAGAAAAGGTTATAATACTTTGACCTGTGTGAGTTCTCTGTTTCTGTGGAAGCCGAGATGGGACGGGCCTGTCTGCTGGTGCCTGGTAATTATGCACGCCCCTATCTGCTTGCTGCCTTGCTAAGAGCCTGGTCGCGTCATGAAAGGGGGCGGGGCTCCGGCATGACGCGATTTAGCCCCGCCCCTTTCATGACGCGACCAGGCTCTTAGCAAGGCAGCAAGCAGATAGGGGCGTGCATAATTACCAGGCACCAGCAGACAGGCCCGTCCCATCTCGGCTTCCACAGAAACAGAGAACTCACACAGGTCAAAGTATTATAACCTTTTCTCTTACTTTACAAAAGCGATTTTTTTCTGCAAAAGGGATGGCTAGAAATGATAAGAGGGGGTGCAGGGACAGGTCTAAAGATACGGGGGGGGGTCAGTTTCTGGGTTTAGGATCACTTTAAAGGCTCTCCTATAGGATGGAACAGATGAATTAGGGAACCCCTTCTTTCTTTCTGCCGCTTTGGTCAGAATTTTATCCAGTACCTTGCCAAACAGGTATTCACCTTGGAATGGCAGAGCGCGCAATTTGGATTTTGACTGAGTGTCGCCCTTTTCCCCCTTGAGCCAAAGGGCACGTTGAGCAGAATTTGTAAGGCCTGCTGATCTGGCTGCCAATCGCAAGGAGTCCGCCGAGGTATCTGCTAGGTATGCTCAACCACCTCGAATTAATGGGATAGAAGACAACAACTTCTCCCTGGGAACCCCCTTCTTAATCTGGTCTTCTAATTGATCCACCCAGACCAACATGGACCTTACCGTACAAGTGGCAGATATGGCCGGTTTAAAGGCCCATGTGCAAGATTCCCAGGAGCGATTAAGAAGCATCTCTGCTTTATGATCTAATGGGTTCGACAGCAGGCCGGAGTCTTCAACAGGCTGGGTGAAACGCTGGGAAGTGGAGGACACAGCAACGTCAACTTTAGGAACCTTGGACCAGGTCGTCAAATCCTCATCATTGAAGGGGTATTTTGGCTTGGATGGGGAAGGCAGGGAACTACGTCTTTCCTGTTTGTCCTATGGACCAGATCTTTAATGGCTGCAATCACAGGGAATGATCGTCTCTTTTTCTCAGAGAGTACTGCAAACATTATATCTAGCGTGGATTTGGACTCCTTAGTGTCCGTCACCCCGATAGTATTTCTTAGAGACCTCACTAAATTATCCATGCTTTCAATTGGAAAGCAGGATTTTCCCTTTTCATCAGACGATGATGAGGATGATGATAATGGTGATTTCGAGGGACTATGAGATCTAGCCTGGTTGCTTTCTGAGGAAGAGTCATAGGGTGAAATGGCCTTTTTAGACTTAGTTTTAGGCTTTTTAGGACGAACCACGTCCCTTAAGGAATGGAGTTCCTCTCTAATCATGGCACATACGTCCGTAGTTTTCATTGAGGACTCCTCCTGTAGTGTCTGGTTTATACACAGCTGACACCATCGCATAACATAAGTATCAGGAAGGGGCTGCGAGCACAGAGCATATTCCTTGAGCTTTAAGCTTTTTGGTTAATTTAGCCTAAAGAAGGCATATATAGAAATGTAGGGGATCAGCTTAATAGGAGAGACCCAAACACTCACCCATTGAAGCGTTGTCCAAATGGTACCGGTTTTGGAGGTGGAGGCACAGCATGAGACTCCTGTCAGTGGAGCAACCCTCTCTAGAGCACCCGCTGCTGCTCTTTGATCTGCTGGCAATCTGCAAATCCACCTCAGGTGGGTGCACTTCTGAAGGCCCTGGAGAGGACATCATTGCAGGCACCGTCACTCACAGCCAGACACTGTTCTTAAGTGGCAGCCCGCCCATCCACCTCCCTATGCCGAGGCATACCTCCCCGGCCTGCCCGGAAGTTGAAGTAACCACTTCTGGGTCCAGAATGCTAACCTCCACTGCGTATGCGCCAGACCCGAAAACCGAAAGTCCCAGCCACTGGAGGCGCAGGGCGGCCGACTTCGGCGGCCAATGCACATACCCCGACCTCCCGCACCGCAACAGCAGAGGGGCCGCACTGAAAGTCCCGGCCCCTGGGAGGCGCAGGGCGGCGAATACCGGCGCCCGATGCAAGCACCCCACGCCAGCTGCCTCTTACCCACATCCATTTTGCTACTGCGGCAGGTCCTGGAGGTGCAGGACGCATAAACCATCGGCCCCCTTTCGGATGAATGCACCCTGTTCCTTACCACGATTCAGGGTGGCCCATCCGAACGCTGACCTTGTGACATCCATGTCCAGATGAGGGGAGAGTCTGCACGCAGGGCTTTCTGGAGTCCCAGACCGTGCCGTTCCCACAGAGACCGACACATAGGCTGATTGAACCCAGGTACGCCTTCTTGCTGCAAGTTCCCATAATAACAGGAAACCAAACAGAGGAGGCGAGGGGGACCTCCCCTATTGATCTGCAGGTTTAGTGTCCCTATGGGCGGATCCCCTCTCTCAAAAGAGTGCTGTCGTGGCGAGAAGAAAACATTTATTATTTTGAACTAAAATACGCTTGAAATGTATCTTTTTGAACATTTGTTCATAAAAATAGAAAGTTATATAGAAAAAAATAAGTTATTTACTAAGACAATGACAGTTCAGTCTAATAGAAGATCTCATGGTATGAACCAGTGGGTGGTGTTCATCTCTGTTTATTCTGCCTCCCAAATATTAAAACAAAAAAAACACAAAAATGTTATATAGGTGAAAATGATAACACTAAAAACTTTCACTCATCCCGCAAAAAACAAGACCCCATTCAGGTCCATCATCTGTCAATGAAAAAATTAGAGGATTTTTACATTATTAGTGGCTCAAAGTCTCTTGAAATGACACATGGCTTCCATAAACTAATCTAGCAAAATCCACTCTCCATGAATCAAATCTCCTCCTTGCTTCTGAATGGAGAAAAAACGCATGTCATTAAAATGAATGGATTTTTCTATGTAAAAGATGTGCAAAGATAGAGAAAATGATCAATGATGATAGAGATGAAAGATAAAGAATATAGAGATAGAAAGAATAGATAGATACATAGATAGTTACATACATAAATATATAGTTAGATACCAAATGTAATGTCCCACCTCCAATATATTGTAGAGTTGCACCCTTTAGCGCCTTTCATGTGGCACTAGAGGGTGTTTAGCTTTGTATTTAGCAAAAAATAATTATTCAAAAAAAGACAGCGTGGGGTCCCCCCTATTTCTGATCGCCAGCTAGGGTAAAGCAGACAGCTGCAGCCTGCAGTTCACAGCTGGCGGCTTTATCTTACCTTTCTGGATCAACATGTTAGGCTATGGGTTAAACTAGATGGACTTAAAGTCTTGCTTCAACCTTAAAAACTATGTTACTATGTATGTTACCTTGGCTGGTAATCCAAATCAGAGGTCATCCCATGCTGTTTTTGCTAATTATTTATTTATAAATAAATAACTAATTTGAAAAACATTAACACAGCGGGAAATCGTGCCGAGTGCCCTGGGATAACCTCAGTGACGTCAGCGGTTGTCACACTTGCTGTAGAGCCGTGATATTGCGTGAGACACAGAGAGTGTGACGAGTGGTGACGAAACTGAGGTGACCCGTTGTGCTACCCTCTTTTTTCATGATTTTTGCGATTGGAGTGTTCATAAGAACTGTCAATTAAGGTTGAGCACCACCATATGGGTATAACAGGGTCCCCTCTTCAGTAAGATAATTCTGAACAGGAGTGCAAAGGTTACTACAGATTATTACTTAGGTGAAGTTTAAAAAATGTATTTAATTTATCCATTGTGTGACCTAACATAATCACAGTGACGTCACGGCTACTCACACTGCCGGGATCCATAAAGTGCCTAATCTCCCAGCATATGGAGGATGCAGTCACTGATATTGCCACCAATATGCTGGAAGATTGAGACTTCAAGGGTAGTGAAAAAACTCACTTAACATTTTACAGTGTGTCTCCTGGAGCACAATCTGGCCACTGTGTGTTAGGACCTAACACACCTTATTTATTACCTTAGTTAGGTAATAAATGACATATTTGCAGTTTTCATTCTGCAACATCCACTGGGTGCTAATCTCTGGAAAGTGTCTGTGGAGTAAACATAGTCACTAGTGATGAGCGAGCATGCTCGGCGCTGCTCGTTACTCACTCGAGTATCTCAGTGCTCGGGATCCTCGGCGAGCACCGAGTACCCGAGCATTTTACTGCTCGCTCATCACTAACAACTACTCCCATAGATGAACTCACTGAGGGTTATCATTTCCAAAATGGAGTCACTTTACGGCGTTTTCTACTGCTTTGTTTTTCTGCCATTCTGTCACATTAAGGCTTCAGCAATGTAGTGTCCCATCTCCTCTGAGATCTGCTCCTGTGACATTTGCTTCTGTCATCAGTCACCACCTTATTCATTCTGCGGGTGACACTGGTGATGGAGGAGACGTCACAACCAGAAGATGTGGATGGCTCAGTCTCTGTCCAGTCACTAAGATTAGGGTGGTTGGGACAAGTAGTACCATCCAGTCTGGCAGTATAGGGGTGTGTGCAGTCCAGCTGGAGTAATCAGCTCTCTGTTCTGCCAATTGGAAAGCTCCACACCCTACTAAAGCTCAAAACATATTCCTGGAAGCTGCCAGATATAGCCTTGTTCTCCTCTGGTTCAGTCCTGTGTGCTCAGCTCTCGACTTGTGTATTTGGTTCCTGTTGTGACTCCGACCTGTTTACTGACTATTCTTGCGACTTCTGATTATGACCTTTCTCTGCCCTCCTAGTTCTGATCCGGCTACCTGACTATTCTTCTTGCCATTTCGCGCCACCAATTAGAAGCTAATTCTTTGTCTCCAGCCTTGGTGTCCCTGTGTAAATCCAAATACCTGTGTTGGGGTTAAAGGGTGAAGGTCAAGCCAATCCCTGGGATATGGAGAGCAGAGTAGATAGTTTCACATCCGGTTGTGGTTGCCATATTTTGAACTGCCGAGTGATTACATAATCAAAATTGGCGATCACATGATTGCGATATCGCTGGACTACACCACTGATAAAGCAGCCACAGCCGGTGACTGAGAAGAATCTGTGACTTCTCTGCATTTAGTGGTCACTACTCACCTGGGCGGTTATCTGTAGGAATCTCCTCTTTACACCGCTCATCACCCCTCACATATGTCTCTGTAGTATTAATATGGGGCAGATCATCATCACCCCTCACATATCTCTCTGTAGTATTAATATGGGGCAGATCATCATCACCCCTCACATATGTCTCTGTAGTATTAATATGGGGCAGATCATCATCACCCCTCACATATGTCTCTGTAGTATTAATATGGGGCAGATCTTCACCCTGAAACAAAGATTGTAAAAGTCACAGACAGATGGAGAAGTCCCATCTGTGATCAGCTGTAATCTGCCATCTCCACCGTTCTCATTACACAAGTATAAAACATAGAATACTGGAGGATAAAACAAGACTGAGCACAAGACCTTCACAGCCGTCTACACATCATAGGGAGATCTCATCACACCTTCTCTCCATCTACCTGATGATCCGGAGGAACATCGGGATCTTCTTGTTTACAGTCCTGTGGGAGAAGAGGACGGGGACATCTCTCTGGTGTTGTCCTCTTACTGGATAGACCTGGAGGAGACACATACAGGGACTGAATTCATTCTTTACATACAGATCATTATAGGCCGTGTGTATTTAGTCCTGTCTATTACCTGGTGATGTGAGGGGCGGCCGGGGAACCTCCATCATGACTATGTCCTTGTACAGATCTTTGTGCCCTTCTAAATACTCCCACTCCTCCATGGAGAAATAGACGGTGACGTCCTGACACCTTATAGGAACCTGACACATACAATGATACCATTGTCATCTTTCCCCGATCCCTTCATAGCGTTACTGTATAATGTCCCAGCAGCAGCAGCAGCATTCCCAGCAGTGTCACCTCTCCAGTCAGCAGCTCAATCATCTTGTAGGTGAGTTGTAGGATCTTCTGGTCATTGATGTCCTCATGTATCAGGGGGTGAGGTGGAGGCCCCGTGATTGGGCTCAGGGCTCTTCCCTCAGACACAGGGTCCTGACAGCACAGATCACTAGAGCTCTTCACTACTGTGTAATCCTGGTTATGGAGAGACACATTAATAAATCTCCAGTCTCCAGACATTTCCAGAGTCCTCACCTCTCCAGTTCTGTCATCTGTTATTCTGTCCATAGATAAGAATGATGTCATGTGACATTGTCATCACAATCTCTCACCTCTCCAGTAACAAGGAAGAGGATCTCTAGGGTGAGGTGGAAGATCCTCTCCGCCATCTTGTCCCTGTCCAGATCCATCCTTGATGGTCAATCAGGAGAATTCTCTTGTATAGAAGATGTGAGAGGATCCGATATTGTAGGGACCTGAATGGGGAGAAGATGACGATGTAACATCATAAAGATCCTGTGTAATAATACAATGACTGGAGATAATAAGGGGAAACATATCAGGAGATAGAACGTGTAGAACATAGAGAAATAGAGAGAACATAGAGCTCCACCTGCAGAGCCGCACACCTAATATATGGCTGCTCTGTGCTTACAGGACCTGTGATGATGTCACATGGAGGGGAGGAGTCAGGGGTCACATGATCAGCTCCTCTATAGTGATGGGCTGTCCGGCTCATTTGTGTCTTTCTGTGAATAATCCTGCGGTACCTCATGATGATTAATGATGCCATAGAATCAATTAGTACCTTGGCGTTGTTGTACAGTGGGTGTTCAGGCCATATGTCTTTCGGGCAGGTACACTGTGGTGTGGCACTGTGTTTTTTCATACCAATGGCTGCAGTTGATCTCTATGGCATTATTTTCGTGTTTTGAATTGATGGCTTTGGCACAAGTTCTATTAATTGATGGACCACGGCGTATCGTGTAATGATGTGTGAGAAGTATTAAGTAACATGGTAAAGCATTATTGATGGAATGTGTGCGCATAAGTATGTGCCTTAACGTACATGGCTAAACAAGGCACAAGACCTTTTGGAGCAAATATTAAGACACTCCATACCCTGTTGTAGAACTACTGCAACTCCTTAGCCGTAATTCATGTGCCTTTGTCTACTCTTCTCAGTTTCTTACTTATGGTGGTCCTGTAGACATCAAGGTTTGTGTTTGTTAATTTGTGGACCTAACAAACTGTCATTAAAGAGGTGTGACTGTATGCATGTACAATGTGGTACGCCTAGTTCACCATAAGTCCATGTGTATTTCCAACAACATTAGAGCAATATTGTGTGGCTTAACATATGAAAACAACAACACAATTTTTGTACTCAAACTTTTTTAGTAACGTGGCTTTCAAGAGCCAAAACTGAGAACCGATGTAAAAAATGTATACCAAACATGCTAAAACACGTTGTTGAAAACATCTGTCTGCAGACATCCATACATATAGAGATCGTAAAACAACACACATGATAACATAACATTTATAAATTCTGATATGTTGAACAGGTATGATTCGAGCCCTGTGTTGGATTTTGGGTGACTACTAGATCACTTGCAGCTGTATGTAGCTCTAATGTTGTGTCCACAGGTACGTGATGTTGGCGTGGGTGCCCCTGTGTGGCCGGTCCTTGATCTACCAAAGTTACACTTGGTTTCCCATACACTTCCAAAGCGTCATGGATTGGTCTATATGTTATATATGTTTGGCCCTGCTGTTCATCACATGTACTTTGGGGGCAACATAGGTGTAGGATGTGCTGCTACCATTTGGGAGGCAATGGGAGCATGCTGCTTCTGGTGACATGATGGTGCTGATGGTTTGTTGTGTCTTGTTTGTGGCATGGCTAAAAGATTGTCTGCCGACCCTTGCCAGTGTTCTAGGAGATTGAATACAGTGGCAGCATTATTAGGTGGTAGACAAGCATTGATCACAATCTGGATGGCTGCCCTTGCCCAAAGTCTCACTGGCCGTGTAATGACAAGTAAGTGGTGAGACTATGGGCAAACGCAGCCTCCCAATCATCCACACCTCTGCGCACATCATCTTCCCATACACCAGTGTGTACTTCATGTGTTTGGTCCCTAATGAGTGGCTCACTACTCTCCCAGGACCCACACGGTACAGCACATGGCAGGAGGTCTTGAGACTGCACCACAATGCCAGTTGTGGAAGTCCATGGTCCATTGAAGGTTCGGGTCCTGCAGCGGGGGGAGCAACCACGGGGACAGTCACATCTGGTGGTCCTGAATATGGTGGTGTTCCTCCAGATGGTGACCCAACATTTGGCTGCGATCCAGATGCCACACATCATTCCTGCAAAGCTTGGCCATCTCCATCGTTGGGCGACACATTCGCGGGAGCAGAGTGTTGTTGACGTGAAATGTTAGATCTATGTGTAGAAATGGCTTGCTAAGTACACACAACCAAAAAACAAAATTAACTCATGTATAAGCTTCCATAACATAAAATACATATGGTCTGAGGTCCATCACTGGGGCCAGGAAATGTAGGTGATTAAAATATAGATATTATTGCTTCTGGGGTGGCCCAACACCACTGGGGTGGCCATTGGTTCTTTCCCGCCGATATTGGTCATGACAACTATGCCATCTTTTGGTCACAAGGTCAACTGCGTTGATTCAATATAACAACACATAAGTTTGGACCGAAAAAACATTACAACATGACAACAATAAATATTTTTCTTTGCACAATGATGGTGGTAATACTTTACCAAGATTGTTTTGGATGTCCCTCGAACTGATGTCATAACAGCTGAAGAGCCGTTTGGTGATTTCGATCCAAGCAGACTGATGGTTCCTCCGGTCTGCATAGGCAGCATGTCTGGGGTCCCACAATTCTGGCCTCTCCTGGACGAGTTGAATTAAAACTGCTCAACATTTATGCTGTGGGCCATGGTTGTCAGATCTGCAGAGGTGTGAAGGCTGGACCGGGCACAGCTTTGCATTCACCTACTTCCTGGTTATGTTGGACACGCCTCATTTACTAGATCCTTTCCTTCAATGTAATTGCTCCAGCTGCCAACAAGAAGCTTCAGAGTCGGATGGTCCAAGTGTGGTGTGAGATTTTTGTCGGGCCCATAGGCTTGCATTGATAAGTCTTGTCTGTGAATCGCATCCTGTCGCAGCATGTTGCGACTGACTCGTCATCCGTGAATCGGACAAGAAAAAAACGTCAGACGCTTGGAAATGTGCTCTCGGACATTGATTAACATTGGCCCGACTACAATGTGATTTTTACTCGCACTACAGTCGTCCAAATTTCACGCCAGTGTGTCCGTACCCTAAGGCTCAGACTCTACACTTTATATATTGTACCAGCAAACTTACTGTCACGGCAAAATGTCTGATTCTTATCTGGTTAATGGACGGAGGAATAACAGACACCAAGTCTTAGATTGCAATATCAAAGTATTCCTAAGGGAGGTGCCCCAACAGGTTTATTATATAGACAGATTCTGATGCATAAATTAATCAAGCTTTAAAGTCATTGGTTACATTCTCAATTCTTTTACAATGATTGGTTCCCCAACAATATCTGCTTCATGGTGATTGGTTCTTTATCATGTAAACAGTTGGCAGAGTATATGGGGACTTTCCATGTGTCCTTTAATAACCATTGGCAGGGTGTGTAGCTCTACCCCCTTATCTTAACCAGATGGGGGGCCCTGTAGACATGTCAGAGACATGTCTTACATGTTCTTACTTAAAAACAACTTACATAAGAGCTCTGGACGCCATCTTAGGAGTCATACATATAATTGTGTATATATGTATATTCTTCAGTAAATCAATTACTTATTAAAGCAATTACTCAACAATGTTAGGTAATTGCCCCAACATTATTTCCTCCTCTAATTGTTTGAATTTCTGGAGATACATGATTTATCACCTTGTGTAACCTAAATTGCTATTCTGCCTATATAGAGGATGACCCCCTGGACAGGCCATATATCACAGAGTACACAGATAAGCTGCATACACTATGGGTAATGTATACCATTCTGAACTGCCCACTTGGTGGTTACCCCTGTAAGCATTCACACATCTTTATTTTCATTTGCCACACGCATTCTCTAATCCTTATGCTCGTGTAGGTAACTTATCCAGAGATGCACCCCACCACAGGCCTATACTTGTGAACCATACTGGCAAAACCAGTGGTCACACCTAAGATAATGGGAGGGCTGGTGTGTCACGGTCCGCGCTGCTGTGGTATGAATAAACTCACCAAAGAGACAGCAGTTATTCCATCCTTTTATTTCCTCCTCTTTCCTACGCGTTTCAGCGCCACACCCGCGCCTTCCTCAGGGATATTACAATCATACCAGCAGAGGGGGTTTTTATAGCCCTCTGTTTGTACAGCAGAGGGCTATAAAAAACCCCTCTGCTGGTATGATTGTAATATCCCTGAGGAAGGCGCCGGGTGTGGCGCTGAAACGCGTAGGAAAGAGGAGGAAATAAAAGGATGGAATAACTGCTGTCTCTTTGGTGAGTTTATTCATACCTCAGCAGCGCGGACCGTGACACACCAGCACTCCCATCATTATCTTGGATTCAAACCACTATCCAGTGGTCGGTGGAGGTCCTGCAGCAGCTGGAACACTGCTTCCAAAACGCCTTCAAACCAGTTGTGGGGATCACAACTGGACCAGGTGAGCAGCTTCACAGCACCACCACCTTACACAAGTGTCACCAGTGATAGGGCACTATTGCGCCTCTTGTCCCCCTCCCTATTTTCTTTTCACAGTGGTCACACCTGGATTACCCTCCTGTAATGACAACAGGGTACTGACCCAAACTGTGGGGGTGCAACTGTAGAATCTTCTTCCACTTCTAGGGACACGGTTCCTTGTCCGTATTCCTAGTGTTACCTTTGAGCCTAAATGTGAAGCCACAATGGGCATATAATAGGTGTAAATGCATCTTGACTCTCATCATAGCTCAGGTAGAGTCTTGAGTTCAATCAAAAGTCTCTGCAATCAGGTGCACGACGCTTGCCAGTCATCTTGTCAGCCCTCTTGAGTCAATTTGGAGGGATTGGGTCATCTGAAGTTTCAGTCCATTATGGTGTACTTGTCATCAGGTACAGTCTTTATTGCAATGGAGACATCTATTTCTCCCATCATTAGTTTATGGCACGGGATTACTTCACTCTATTAACTTAAAAGAAAAGCACTTTAGTTCACTCATTATATATGTATTAGTTTACTCATATTATATATATATTCACTGCACACTCTAGCTTTTAGGATTTTAATGGTATCCTTTTAAGCCTTAACAATGCTTTTATTTTAGCAGTGAAATACAACACTTACTTAGTTTCCAGACTATCAGGATAACCAAGATTATTCCTATTACTGCCACTATAGGTTTCATCAAGCTGGAGAATATACTTTATTGTCTCCGCAAGAGCTGAATGACATTGGACTTCTCAATCCCTCTCTTAGAGAAAAATGAGCAACATCATGTCATTCTTTGTATACTGATGTTTCTGTACCTGGTGCCAACCCATTAGTGGCCTCGTGTACAGAGTCTTATTATCCTAATCAGAGCCTTTACAGTGCAGCATCCTATAAGGATCAGCCCCATCATGCACATTGTTCCCAGAATCCACCCCCAAATGCCTCCAAACAAGGCTAGGGTTGAGAGTACTCCTTTCCACAAAACAGTTTGGTTGTTAGGGTGCTCCTCAATACTTACAGTAGTGCCATAGTCCCAAGTGGGAAGGTGTGGAGTGGGAGAGGCACTGGCTCTAATCTGGCTAGAGTGCATCTTCCTTCCCCTCCAGGTGGCAACCATTTAAAGGCTTTGTGGCCACACACCAGATATATCCCAGGGGACAATGTGCAGGCTTTCCTTAGGGGCACAGTGTACATTACCTTATCTACAAGACAATATAAATAGTTTAAGATTCCCACCTTTGGGGCCTGGGCACACCAAGATCTCTGCAGACCATCTAGTGCCAGGCAGTGGGGATCATGTTGACTTCTATTGACTTTATTACATAGTGTGTAATGATCTGTTGATAGGGGTTCTCCTAGGAACCATGTAGTTCTTGTTTTTAAATCCAAGTCCGAACCCACCCCTGGTTCATAAAATGCAAATCCTGTATTGCTAATAGCATATTCAACCTGTGTTGGTGTTGTCATAGTTAAATATACCTTATCTATAGGTATTTCCCCCAAATCTACAACATCATCTTTCCTATTTGTGATTATCAACTTAGTAGCTTTATCACGTATTGAGTATGTATGTTTTCTCTTCGTCAAATCCAAGAGAAGCCATGGATACTTCCTCCAACTGATTATATTTTTAGAGATCACAGTAAAATCCCTAGGGTCATGTAGGTCATCCCATATAGTACTATGGAAACAAGACTTATTGAAGACCTCTGATAGCTCTAATGGTATTGCTATGTAAGCCTCATCTGTATCAGTTGTATGTGTGCCAGTGACCTTTGTTAAAAACAAAGTGTGTTTCAATAACAACAGAATCAAGAATGTCACTCTCCTCATTGTGTCTTAGTGGTCCCAGGGCCTTTATGTAGTGTCCTGCAGCGTGCACCCGCACTGGTATTTCTGGTCTGACAGCAGTAGGCGTAATCATCTGCATTTGATATGGCCCATCAACCTGGGATCAAGGTTCTTCTTGACGCGTTTCTGTAGGACCACCCAACCTTCAGGCTTAAATGAGAGTGTTCCTTTAAAACAATGAGGATCTTCTACTGAAGAGAAACAGGTTATTATACATTATACAAACAACTGTGCAAGTTTATGAAACTCAGGACAGGTAAAAGAAGCAACAAGAACATGCTCATATATGCACTCTTTAGATGGCTATAGTACATGATTTACTCAGTCCTTGAGACCGGTACAGAGACTAGGGGGTGTGTTCACCTGTATAACTAAACATAGTCCACCTGCAGCCCCTAGTATGGACCCTATGGTTTGGGGTGTTTTTCCTAGGGGTTTTGACAACCCCCCCCCAGGGTTATGTCTTGCACATGTAAGACAACCCTGAACATATTTTGCAATGAGGATCTGAATCCCAGGGGCAAACCAATGTTTAAGGACTAGAGAGCACATTGCCCCCTTTGATAGATGCGTAGGGCCATGCGCAGGCTTGACCATCATCGGGTATAGGTTTCTGGGAAGACAAGTCCTACCTTCCACCTGCCAGAGGTCTCTCACCATAACAGCTCCCGCCTCCATCCACACCTTTCTATCTTGAGGCATATTCTGAGTCTGTAGTTCCTGTAAGAGAGAGAAAAACAGAAATCTGGTGTCCTTGACAAGGACAAGGTGTGTAACGGTAGGGTAGCATCAGCCTCTCCCATGACTGCTACCTTCACCAGCAGCTCCAAGGCCTCCAACAGGTCCCGTTCCACCTCAAAGTCTTTGATTGGTTTACCTGAGGAAGATAGAAATCTTCTAGCTCTCCAGGTCACACCTGATCATGTGCTATACGCTATGTATACCTGTAATTAGTGTCCTTTCCCCAAACCATAGACCTCAATAAATGTATTATTTCTGGACTATTTATCTTGAACAAAACCCCATACTCAATGTACATGTACCAAAGAATATTTTACATTTTATCTTACTCTGCCCTCCGAATATATCTCTGAGGGAGAATAATATACAGTTTATATATCATAATATATCATTGCCATCAGTGACTTGAGCATCATCTCTGTTTCTTGCTTTACCTTTTATTCAATTCTTTAGTCCTGTAAAATACTTTTAAAAGTAAAAGTCAATGATATGGAAACATTGAAAGTGAAACTTCTTAATATAAATGCAACGGCTATATTTTTTTCCCTTCTTAACTGTGCGCCGCTGTTATCTGACTTATGACTCAGCGAGATTCCGTTCTTTCTTTTTAATCCTCATCTTGTAACTATGAACCCCATACCTCCATGGATTTAATCCCCTTGTACCACACATCACCTACAACTGGTAAGTGTGCAATATATCATTATTCAATTCCCCCCATCTGCTAAATTTATAAACTTGTTGAATCTCTGAATTTAGCATACCGTACTATATGTGTGGTTTTATCAATGCTGGTCCTTTGTCCCGGACTTAGCACTATGAGTATAATGTGGGGGTTCAAATGATAATTGACAAATGTCTGGTTGCATGTGGTTTCTGTCAACGTTGTATCACGTTGAATCCCCCTGGATTCAGCATAGTACACTGCGAAAGTGCAAACTTTAACAACCTTACAGCGTTCAAGGAAGAAGCGAGGTGCGAAACGGACGTAGGGGAGAAGGGACCTCTGCAGCACAGCAGTTAAATATCAGGTATATGCTCCAACTATCTAATAACTATCTAATAGGATCTGGACGGCTGATTGGGCTTTAGATTACATCATTTGCTACCTTATAACACTATAGACATTACCTAAAAGAGAGTGAGTGTACAGGTGGCTATTTAAGATTGAAAGGTTCTGCTTATGTATCTAAAAGTCCTTTAGATCCTGCCAGTAGTGGATGTAACACGAAATAAATACTACACTATGGTGATAGAATGATCTGTTGAGTGTAATCATATACTATGCAATATATACTGTCCATGCTGTAATATGATTGGTCCCGTATGAGGGAATGCTCTGTTTAATAATTTTAATATTTTTGGAAATTATGAAATATAAATAAAGATTTGGAATTTATTTGTATCTTGATATAATTTCATTAATCATTCCTGGAGTAAAAAAGGGGTTTCTCTTTTTTTCTGTTGAGTTCAAGGAAAATGGCAGTTGATTTACACAACTATAGCTTTCCCTTGGAAGCTTTACTCGTCTCATATATTGCTGTCTGTATGTGTATTGTCATCAGCTCACAGAGAGAGAGAAAAAAACATCATCAAGTTACTTAGTCACTTTAGTACTCAATAAAAGGTTGTATGGAGTTTGCAATTTTATGTTAGAAAGCATACTGGTCCTATTCCCCCAATTATGTACAGTCTAATTCCATATGACTTCATATTACTCCAGGTATCCAAGGAGAATGACAGCTCATTTATATTATAAGCAGCTTCTCCTTGGGGATTATAAAACTCCTTTTGTGGTTAGATAGGGGTCTCTTATTAGGTGCTATAATTAACAGGTCCCTTACGTTATCTTACAGATACATACAACTTCTTATTATTTTCAATCAGAGGATACTGGAGCATACAGTGACCTTATGCCAGGTCTCAAACATACAATATAGAAAATGACAGTTGCAAACTCTCTGTTCCTTTTTTTGCAAAAAACTTGTTTATTTTTATAGCAACAGGGAACCAACGTTTCGGTCCAAACCTAGGACCTTGATCACGGTAGTTGCTGTAATTTATAAGAAAGTATAAATCAATACATATATACAGTGCTCAAAAGAAAAAATAGTATTTACATATGATACAATTCACAAAGACAGAGCCCCAACAGGTATTAAAAAATACCTGTTCTATATTTTATATATACTACCAATGTATGTAATTTTCTCATTATGTTGATTTTTGTATAGTAGAGGGATTGAGATTTAGGATGGAAAAAAAAGGGGGGTCACTCCACAATTTTTACGATTTAGAGCAGAGTTTGCATAGATCATGGTATCTGTCCATATCTAGATTTGAAAAATGTTATCATAAGAGGCATCATATATGGAAAATACATCTTTTTGTAAGAAAAGGGGGGGAAAGGGGTGTAATTACTGTTGCTATGCTTATACTGTAAATATGGTTCGTTATTTACCCTCCGTATTATGCTGTCCTTCACAAATGGGGGCTCCGCCACAAACACTGCTTTTTTTCGTTATCCTGTATAATACAACATCATATTAGCATTATGTTTATTTCATTTGAATATTACTAGGTTCATTTTTACTTTTCAATTACCTGTCAGCTATAGCAAGCCCAGGGATCCTTAGATCCTGGTTAAGGAATGCCTGTAGACATGAATATGAGTAATACACATTAGGGGCAGTAATACACAGAGCAGTATATTATCATCCTGGGATAATCTAAGTTAGTTAACTGCACACTTATACATTAGGCTGGCATATCCATGAATCCATGTAGTGGGAGGGAAGTCTGATATATCAGAACTGGGAGTCACCCTAATTCAATTAAATGTAGTCTTCCTAGATCACAGTTTAAGAGAGTAGCCAGACTAGTATCAGAAAGGGACTTCCTCCCGTTGCGACTGCAGGAGATGGGTGACAAATTCTGTGGAGACTATATCCCGAAGATTTAATCCAATCTTAAACACAACGCATTTTGAATCAACAAGAGTCACCATCTCCTGTGGTCAAAACGGAAAGGATACCTTTTGTTCATAACCATCATCCGACTATGCCAAAGGTATACAATATTATTAGAAAACATTGGCCCCTGATGAAAAAAGCATACCCACATATTGATGCCTTTGAAAATCCACCCCTAATGTGCAAAAAGAGACCACCGAATCTAAGGGACTCTTTGATTAGAGCAGATATCGGTAGCAAACAATCAGTACCAAGACAAACTTTCTTGGACACACAGAGAAAAGGCACCTTCCCTTGTCTAAACTGTGTGGCATGTTCTAACGTAATAAAAGGAGATCATTTCACACACCCACATACTGGCAAATCCTTTCCTATCAAAGGTTACTATACGTGCAACACAAACTACGTTGTATATCTAATCAAATGCCCATGTGGCCTCCTATATATAGGTGAAACTATATAACATGTTAAGGACAGAATAGCAAGCCATAAGTCATCTATAAGATGTGGCAAAAATTGGCTACCTTTACCGAATCACTTCAACGAAGCCAAACATTCAGTATCTCAACTAAGATATCAAGTTATCGAACAGGTAACTAGACCACGAAGGGGTGGTAACCACATCCAGCTGCTCAAAAATAGAGAAAGTTATTGGATCTATACCCTACAGACACTGCATCCAAAGGGATTAAACAGGGAAATCGACTGGCCGTCTTAACCTGAAACTAATGTTTTTTTCTGTAACCTCACCTTTCTAGATTTACTAAGGAGACGCGATCTCTTCACCACCACTGTTATCTTTAGTCGTGCACTTTGGAGGGTAAGAAATCATAGAGTAATATAGTATTCATATCTGCATAGATGTAGTCTTTGTATATTGCATAGATGTCTCTAGACGGTATAAAATGTAAAGTATGAACTATGTCTGTCAGGTTGGGACCCCCTGTGTCTGTGATCAACCTTTCTCCACACAGGGAATCAATAACATGAACTGGAACTATCATGTGATCATACAGGATAAATGAATGTAAGATGAAGACACTGAAAGAATTATGGGAGATGAGACTCCCAGTTCTGATATATCAGACTTCCCTCCCACTACATGGATTCATGTATATCTTATGCAGACATATACAAGTTTAATATACATTTGATATATATTTACATGTTTGTTCCACCTGAAGAAGATTGTATCTATGTTTGCACCTTAACACACATTGAGGACTCATCTCGGTCCCCAATAAACTAGAGATCACATGACGATCTCCATAAGAACGCAATAAACAGGAAATCACGTGAGGATCTCCATAGAAACGCGGTAACAAACAGTGCGATCGCCTCTGGTGACGCACTTCCGGTTGTACGGCGCATGCGCCGGTGTCCAAGGGCACTTCCGGTCCGCGTCTTTTTAGAGCGGCCGGGAATGGCCAGAACTGCACACTACACACACGCCCAAGACGGAGGCACACATCAATATGAAATAAGGTAACCATCTGCCTCTACAATGTTATAGAGAGCAGATAGCCCTTAATGCAAGCGTTATCTTTACTTATAACATATACTACAGTTTGAGTCATAGGATTACTAGTATTTACCCCAAAGTGGATAGACTATGTCCTATATCAATATGATACATCATGGAAGCGGTATATAACATTCTATAGTATAATACCAGTGATTCTTTATATAAATGTGAAGCCAGCCTAATGTATAAGTGTGGAGTTAACTAACTTAGATTATCCCAGGATGATAATATACTGCTCTGTGTTTTACTGCCCCTAATGTGTATTACTCATATTCATGTCTACAGGCATTCCTTAACCAGGATCTAAGGATCCCTGGGCTTGCTATAGCTGACAGGTAATTGAAAAGTAAAAATTGACCTAGTAATATTCAAATGAAACAAACATAATGCTAATATGATGTTGTATTATACAGGATAACGAAAAAAAGCAGTGTGGGTGGCAGAGCCCCCATTTGTGAAGGACAGCATAATACGGAGGGTAAATAACGAACCATATTTACAGTATAAGCATAGCAACAGTAATTACACCCCTTTCCCCCCCCCCCCTTTTCTTACAAAAAGATGTATTTTCCATATATGATGCCTCTTATGATAACATTTTTCAAATCTAGATATGGACAGATACCATGATCTATGCAAACTCTGCTCTAAATCGTAAAAATTGTGGAGCGACCCCCCCTTTTTTTTCCATCCTAAATCTCAATCCCTCTACTATACAAAAATCAACATAATGAGAAAATTACATACATTGGTAGTATATACGAAATATAGAACAGGTATTTTTTAATACCTGTTGGGGCTCTGTCTTTGTGAATTGTATCATATGTAAATACTATTTTTTCTTTTGAACACTGTATATATGTATTGATTTATACTTTCTTATAAATTACAGCAACTACCGTGATCAAGGTCCTAGGTTTGGACCGAAACGTTGGTTCCCTGTTGCTATAAAAATAAACAAATAAACACGTTTTTTGCAAAAAAAGAAACAGAGAGTGTGCAACTGTCATTTTCTATATTGTACGTTGTGGGTTTACCAGACCCCCCAGTTGGCACCTCTCACGACTGAAATAAGTCTCAGTGTGCACGCCTTTTTACTATACTAGGTCTCAAACATACGGTTACGGGAGAGATTGCTATCTTCCAACATTTTCCTTATTGTCTGTGTGTGTATTGCCATCTGCATTAACACTCAGAGTTATGTGTAACTATAGTTGTGGGGCACCTGAGGAGAAATTCAATGTGCACCTCCAAGTTACTCTATACACCAGTACCCAGTAAAGTATAAGGGGCCGTATGGAGGCTTCAATACCCTTGTTGCTATCTGCAGAGCCTTATAAAGATTAATTTTCACAATTTTTCCCTCCTATTCCCTCTACCCATTGAAAGAGTTTTGAGGAGATAATACTCCAACTAAGAAGTTCAAATAAAATCCCTCACATCGCAAAAATATATGCCAATTCCTACCGCTGTTGTTCCCTTTTAAAGAGATAAACTCTAAACCTTTATTGTAGAGGGAACTCATAGGATTACCATCTTTTCACAGTGATGTGTGGCCTGCGGCCGAAAACGTATGTGGGCATAGCACAGCAAAATGCCCCAAATTTCCGCAGTCCCTGCATCTTATTTTGGACATTTCCCATGTTTTTCGTTTTCTCACGAGTACCCGTCCACTTGATGTCCTGTGTTGCTGCTGGGGTTGGGATTTGTCCATCCTGGAGGTTGATTTACCAGTATAGGTGTCTTTTTACCTTGTAAATCCATCTCCGCCCCCTTTGCTATGGCTACCAGATCAGGAAACAGACAGGTTCGCCAATCAGGCCGAGCCTTCTTCACCGCATCCTGTATCGGCGTTCTGAGTCCTGATATGAATGTGTGTTTTAAACAGTTGCATATCCTTATTGTCTTCCTTTTCATACCCATAGTCAAGCCACAGTTGTTCGAGTGCTGTAGCGTAGTCAGCTACTGTCTGCTTTGTGATCTGTGCCTGCGTCATGAAATTATCAGTTTGATGTTCCTTTTGCTCTGTCACCCAGAGGCGAATTGCTGTGATGAATTCTACCCCAGATTCCTTTGTGTTTTTATGTCTCGATACAATGGCAGAGGCTTTTGCCAAAATTTGGTTTTTAAGAACTTCCCCTCCCTTTGTCACCAAGAGACCCTCCAGGTCTGTCCAGGTGACCTTATATGCCATCTGAATCCTCTCTAGTTTGCGAAGAAACGTACTGGGGATGTGCAGGGGTCTGGTAAAGTGTCGCACATGGCCAGCAGTTCGCTAGGCGTCAAAGGTTGATATAGCTCATACTCATGGTGCTCTATATCTCCATGGCCAGAATGGACGTGTACCTTGTTTATTAGTGGGTATAGGTTTGCTGGCTGGTGGGGCCTTGGCCGTCCACATGCCAAACATATATCCCTCCAATCTGGGGTTTGCTGTCCACAATTTGAGCAGGTCCAAACCTCTGGATTCCAATGCAGAGGTGGAGCTGTTCCTTTTGCTCTGTAAGGGGGTAGAGCTGTTGGGGATTTAGGCTTTGTATCACCAAGGGTAATGAGCAATTTGTCTGGTGACTTTATCTTGTCCCTTACGTCATATTCTGTCCCCTTCTCCATTTCCTGTGATCTATGTTCTCTTAAAGTCATTCTCTGGGTACCTCATGCCACGTATGTGCCTGTTTATATTGTTTATGGTCTTCCAGCCATCCTCTATGGTTAGTGATAAACTTCTGCCATGCCTGTTCATTCAGAGACCCATTCGCACCTGCATTCATCTTTTTAAGCATGGGTTCGCAATTTTTGACTACATCTGCGCCTCCTATAAATTGCACAATTTGCATAGCTGACCGCCATACTTCTGCATTATTTTTGGACGTTTGTTCACTTTGCTCATTCCCCATCTCCAAGGGCAGTCCCCAACTCACTCTATTAAAGTGCTCAAATTTGAGACCTTACTCACTTAAAGTTGCCCTATAGACAAGATCCTAACTGCAACTGCCCTAAAGACAAGATGGATGCAACTGCCCTATAGACAGGATCCTAACTGCTACTGCCCTAAAGACAGGATGGATACAACTGCCCTATAGACAAGATCCTAACTGCAACTGCCCTAAAGACAGGATGGATACAACTGCCCTATAGACAAGATCCTAACTGCAACTGCCCTAAAGACAGGATGGATACAACTTCCCTATAGACAAGATCCTAACTGCAACTGTCCTAAAGACAGGATGGATACAACTGCCCTATAGACAAGATCCTAACTGCAACTGCCCTAAAGACAGGATGGATACAACTGCCCTATAGACAAGATCCTAAGATTAGAATATCTTATCACCTGGCCAGGTGTAGCCGAGTACTTCGTACTTAGCTGTTTTTGTACTGCAATACTATTTAATCTGTTAACAATTATAACAATCTCTAGTCTGTCAACAATTGGGATCCCATTTTTATTAGAGTGAGTGGGTTCGACTGTTCTCCCAGTTGGGGATACCTTAGAGCGGGGACTTAAACTGGGGATTCCTTGTTAACCGAAGGAAACCCTTTAAAATGTTTTCCCTTGGCACAGACAAGGCTCAAAAATTGCTATGCAGGTTTGCAACTGCAATCAATCAGTTATTACCAATATAATCTGATTATTAATAAATTTCTCTTATTCAGGCAATATCCAGGCATGAAGTATGTAGAATGTCTAGTCATTTCTTTGGCTAAACGCCCAGACTACTGTGGTGTCACGCCCTCTTATCTCTGGGTCACACTCGTCCCTTTGACAGTCAAGTTCTTGTCTGAGTCGGCCATCTACGTCACGGTAACAATTTAGGTTCCCTTATTTGTAAAGTGATATTACACTCTTAAGTAAAGAAGAGGGTCCGTCAGAATATTATTTAGTCATCAACCAGAGGTTCATCCAAGGCTCCACACCTCATTCAGGAGTACATTCAAGATTTGCATTCTGATCCAATCATCCCATTTGTCTCCTTGTACTTCTATCTAGACTTCACACATCTGTTTGTCAATGTCGTACACTCATACACCCGCACATTTTTTTTTTTGTGCTTCCTTTTCGGGCAAAAGAACAGCTGGTATGGGCTCCACACAGGTTAACAGTAGCCTAGACCACTTGTCACCCTAACGGGACCACCCTCAGTTTCCTCAGCAACGAGGCTTGTTTGATATCTACTAAAGTGTCTCCAAGGGGGTTTTAGCTCTGGCACTGCACACTTTCTCCAGCGGTATCAGCTAGGAGCCAGCAATGCAGTTTTAGCCCAAGACACCATTTTGTTCTCAAACCTATTGTTCTGTCACAGAGGCCCTATTGCAGCCCGCACCCACACCAATGGACATGCGTGCCTCCTTGAGAAAGCCGAGGTCTCAACCCGTGACTTCTCTGAGACCTAGGGTAGGTCAGACAGGTATTCTGATAGACAGAAGTTCACTTCAGCACAGTCTGTTCCTTTGTTATCCGTACTCAGTTACTAGAGCCTCACCGATCCCTCTCACCTGTATTGCTGCTCGCAGCGTGAGTGGGTGTTCCTCCAGGCTCTAAGGTATACAACAGTCCTTGTCATCAGCTGCGTGAGAACCCCTTCACTCGGTTCTGCCAATGCAGACCACCTAGTGTGCGGGTCTCTTTTCAGGTACAGAAGAACCGCTCAACTGTCCTTATCGCAAAACCAGACAGAACCTTGGTGTCCTAATGTCACGTGCCAATCTTTTACAAGCACACACACACAAACACACACCTTTGTGCTCTATTTAGGTTAACTTAACAAACCTAACTTATAAAAGTTTAACGTCCATTAACACTAAAATGGGCATCACATCACGTCACGCATCAAACCACAAATACCAGGAGGGAGATTACAGGACTTGCAGGTAGCAACACAAAGTAATTACTTTGATTACTTACCGCATCCCGGCTCCTCTGTCCCGATCACTCGTGGCTGATGTCGGCTTCTTGTGATGCCCGCATTCTCCACCAATTAATGTCACGGCAAAATGTCTGATTCTTATCTGGTTAATGGACGGAGGAATAACAGACACCAAGTCTTAGATTGCAATATCAAAGTATTCCTAAGGGGAGGTGCCCCAACAGGTTTATTATATAGACAGATGCTGATGCATAAATTAATCAAGCATTAAAGTCATTGGTTACATTCTCAATTCTTTTACAATGATTGGTTCCCCAACAATATCTGCTTCATGGTGATTGGTTCTTTATCATGTAAACAGTTGGCAGAGTATATGGGGACTTTCCATGTGTCCCTTAATAACCCTTGGCAGGGTGTGTAGCTCTACCCCCTTATCTTATCTTGACCAGATGGGGGGCCATGTAGACATGTCAGAGACATATCTCTACATGTTCTTACTTAAAAACAACTTACATAAGAGCTCTGGACGCCATCTTAGGAGTCATACATATAATTGTGTATATACCGTATATACTCGTGTATAAGCCGACCCGTGTATAAGCCGACCCCCCTACTTTTGCCCCCAAAACCTGGGAAAATCTATTGACTCGTGTATAAGCCGAGGGTGGACCCCAGCACAGGTATACAGCCCCCAGCAGTGTGGTATATAGCAGCCCCAGAGGTATATACAGCAGCAGCCCCAGTGGTAGTATACATGCAGCTCCAGTAGTATATACAGCACCAGTGGTATATACAGCCCCAGTGGTAGTATATGCAGCCCCAGTGGTAGTATATACAGCCCCAGTGGTAGTATATGCAGCCCCAGTGGTAGTATATGCAGCCCCAGTGGTAGTATATGCAGCCCCAGTGGTAGTATATGCAGCCCCAGTGGTAGTATATGCAGCCCCAGTGGTATATACAGCCCCAGTGGTAGCATATGCAGCCCCAGTGGTAGTATATGCAGCCCCAGTGGTAGTAATTGCAGCCCCAGTGGTATATACAGCCCCAGTGGTAGTATATGCAGCCCCAGTGGTAGTATATACAGCCCCAGTGGTAGTATATGCAGCCCCAGTGGTAGTATATGCAGCCCCAGTGGTATATACAGCCCCAGTGGTAGTATATGCAGCCCCAGTGGTAGTATATGCAGCCCCAGTGGTAGTATATGCAGCCCCAGTGGTATATACAGCCCCAGTCGTAGTATATGCAGCCCCAGTGGTAGTATATACAGCCCCAGTGGTAGTATATACAGCCCCCCTCCTTATTATGGGTCCCCCAGCAGAAATAAACAGTCCCCCCTCCTTATCATGTTCCCCCCAGGCTGCGGCAGCTGTGAAAATAACAAACACTTTATACATCACCTTCCGGCGCAGCTCTCCGCTCCTCCGCTCCTCCGCTCGCCGGCTTCTTCTTCCTTCTTGTGCCGGTGTCATGTGACCGGGCGCAGGAGATGACGTCATTTCCTGCGCGCGGTCACAGAAGCCGACACAAGAAAGAAGAAGAAGCCGGCGAGCGGAGGAGCGGAGGAGCGGAGAGCTGCGCCGGAAGGTGATGTATAAAGTGTTTGTTATTTTCACAGCTGCCGCAGCCGGGGGGACATGATAAGGAGGGGGGCTGTTTATTTCTGCTGGGGGACCCATAATAAGGAGGGGGGCTGTGTAGTGAAATATGCACGGCATCCCCCCGCCGCTGATGGACGGGGGGATGCCGTGCATATTCATTGCACTAATGAGGCGGCCCCACGTGACCGCCTGCGGTCACTGCGGCCCCCTCCTGCCTCCTCCAGCCACCGGTCACAGCCCCCCCCCACAGCATACCATATGACTCGTGTATAAGCCGAGGGGGGGACTTTTCAGCCCAATTTTTGGGCTGAAAAACTCGGCTTATACACGAGTATATACGGTATGTGTATTCTTCAGTAAATCAAACAATTACTTATTAAAGCAAATACTCAACAATGTCAGGTAATTGCCCTGACACTTACTTAAAGACTTTAATGACATCACAGATCTGGGTCATTGCATATCAAGTGATTCAAATATGAATATTTTTCTTTACCTGATGTCTATAGATTTTTTTTATTTTTTTCTATATGAAGTACAACTTTAATTAATTACAAATTAAAAGTTCAGAATTTTTTTCTTCATCCGTTAATTTTTTTACAGACTGTTAAAGTTTTGAAAAAGCGTGACTTTTGGGCTGATATGGCTTTATATTTTTTATCATATCTCGGGCTAGAATTAAGATAACGAGGTGGGAGAGGCATCATTTTTCTCAGAACGGTACCGGCTCTCATTTGATACGTCACAAGACTATGTTTCTTGGAGAAATCAAATTCAAAATTTTGATGCGCAATTGTGAAAAAAATGTTTGTTTTAATATTGTGAAAAAATGCCTGTGTGTTACTTGTGTTCTTGGTTATATTTGTGCAGAGATTCAATTTGGGACCTGTCAAATTTTATATTTTTATTTTATTTTATGTTTGCTTGAGTTTCTTCCTTTTTTCTTTTCAAATTACAACTTATTGAATTCAACATTTTTATTCAACAAGAAAGAAACACAAAACACAAATCCGGTAAGTGCCAGGATAAATACATCTTAATCATCAGAACACAACGCTCAGCATTTTCAACCTGAATGCATTGAACAAACCAAAAGAAAAATGGTGATCATATCCTCAAGTGTGATTGAACAAGATTAAAAGAACCAAGATTTTTAACACCTATTTATACATGTAACTATTTTTTTCTATTATATCACTAAACAATTCATTAATGAAGAATAGTACAGTAGTTAAATCCTCGTTCTATAAAATATGAACTAATTAAACAATTAATAGTAAGTTTTTAAGGTGGCCTTTTATCAATTTGTCCCTTTTAGTGGATGAAATGTAATCTTGTCCATAAGCGCTTACTAGCAATGGCCATTTCCTTTTGTGTCAAAGGGTATGTACGGCCTGCCATGGTGTTTGGCTCCACCTGAGTTAATATCTGATTTTTGTTAACTTTTAAAATGTCTGGTTTTCTTGGATACATAAAGGATGGCTCTGAAGCTCTGTCTTACTTCCTGACTCTGCGGTGGGCAGATAAGTAACATGATTGACAGAGCTGCTGGCCTGTCACCTGCTCTGCATTCACTGTCTACCCCTGTTCATTCTCAGGTTGAGGCCTAATGGTACCGTCACACATTGCGATATCGTGTAGGATATCGCATAGAAGTCAGGTGTTTGGAGGCGTGGCTGCAACATCGGAACGATGTCGTAATTGCGTCGTATTGCGTGTGACACCGCAATATCAGTGTGAGCTATCGTGAGATCGCACATTGCAGATTTGAAAACATGTGCTCAAATCAGACGATCTGCGATAATGCCATCTGCTGAATCGTGCGGTGTGACACCGCAATAACGATGTGTTCCACAATTTCTCCCATTCAGCGCTGTGAAAACAAGGAATCCTAACAACCGCTATTCTCACCGCGGAATCGCCACAATGTTGTAGACGATATCTCAACTTCACACATGTACACTCTGATCACGATCCAAATCTCCGTGCGAGCGCGCTCCCGTGACTTCTATGCGATATCCTACGCGATATTGCGACGTGTGACGGTACCATAACAAAGATTTCTCCTCTGTCCTCTCCTGCTTCTAAGGCTGCTTTCACACTGCAGTTTTTTCCCTGATCAGGCTTCATCAGGTTTTGTGTGCCAAAACCAAGAGTGAAACTTGCAGAGAAAAAGTATAATTGAAAGATTGACCCCTGTTCTGGGTTTTGGAGACGCTCCTGGTTTTGGCACACAAAACCTGATGAACCTGAACAGGGAAAACACTGCAGTGTAAAACCAGCCTAAGCTGTAACATAATAAGATAATACAGTAATATCTAAAATTCATGGATTATTTGGTGAATATAGACCCCACACTTTTAGACCACAGGCTCAACACATCTGAATTCAAGATTTTCTAATGGACACTGTAATAGTTATATATTTTTAAATATGATCCTATCACTATCCCAACTTGAATTTTGGTACAGATGTGGCTAAGAGCATAGCAGACACATGGGCGTTTTTAAAATTTTACATTTGTGTTCGCATGGATAAAATATTAACAAAGATCCTCTTGTGACATATCTGGTGAAAGCCTGTACAGTTCTGAGTAGAATGGTGTTTATTTTGTTTCTCTATCATATTTCCAGCCTGAGTTATGAGGAGAAATGTAAAGGCAGCAACACCGAAATTCGCACTTTTTCCAAACTTTGATAAATCAATAAAAAAAAATTAAAAAATTCTTGCATTTTTTTTCTCTTCACATTTTGCATTCTCTGACACATTATTATCAAATAACAAAAGCTCAAAAGAATTAAAAATATAGAGGTAAAAATCATTGGTTCACTTGACATGGAATGACCCATCCTGTGCACTAAGGAGCCAATCACGGTCAGTGTAATCTTTCATGTGGGAGGAGCCCCACAGGTCTTTACCATTCCACACCTAGCACTGCAATTCCTGCTCTCAGAGTACCCGGTCACCAGCAGTCGGAGGGTTAAAGAGAATAAAAAAAATTGGCTCACTCACAGTGGAGAGCCGACTCTTATTGTTCACAGGAGGGAGCCGGCTCTTTGTGCCGACTCGTTCATGAACGGCACATCACTAATGCAAAGGACAACTCAACCACAGCAAAAGGCAACCCCCTGGCAGACCTGCCTGCAGGATCTTCAGCTTTCCAACCAAAAGACAAGCCTGCTGAGGTGACATCTGCAGAGGTGGCCTACACAATGGACCCACCTGGGATCTATGACCTTCTACAGAAGCTACAACAACAGGCTGATGCTGAAGAATTTTCCAGATGACAAGAGAAGGGAGCTGTGCAGTCATCGGAAGGACTGTGGCATGTGGGGAACAAAGTTTGTCTAAAGGTACCGTTACACGCTTCAACATCGGAACGATATCACTAACGATCTCATGGGCGCGCGGTCGTTAGAACATCGTTTTGACATCGTTGGTGAAATGCCACATGTCTAGATATCGTGGATGACGCCCCAACGTTGTAGCGAGCAGGTATCGTTTACACAACCCAGCGAATGATACTTATTCATTGATGTGAAAGGGCGAAGTCGTGAACGACATAGTTATCGCAGTGTCACACTGACCAATGCAGCAGGTTGGCTGATCGTGTATCATCTGATTTGAGAACATATTCTCAAATCTGCGATTATTGATCCAGCGATTTATCGTAACCATATCACAGAGTCACACACAACAAGGTAGTAATGACGTCGCTTGAACGACTCCAGACCCGTGACATTTCAGCGATATCGTTCACGATCTGGTAGCGTTTAACGGGGCCTTTATACAGGTTCCAATCTAAGACTGCCATAACAGATCTTGCCAGAAGAAAAAAGGTATTTTCCAGGGCCACTGGACCATACTGACAGCAACTTTATTAGAACATATTTAAAAACACTTACATCCCGCCCGAAACGCGTCCGGCGGGATGTAAGTGTTTTTAAATATGTTCTAATAAAGTTGCTGTCAGTATGGTCCAGTGGCCCTGGAAAATACCTTTTTTCTTCTGAACTGATTGGTGGAGCCAGCCACTGTTCCAGGTGCCTGGGAATCCGACGAGTGTTGAGGTGAAGAGCTTCCTATTCCCCACCCCCATCAGCTGTGCAATAACAGATCTTGTGCACCGCCATTGATATGCTCCTGGATTCAATGTCACTGCAGCCAAATATGATCAAGAAACATCAGAAGTTCTGCTGACAACTGAGATCGCTGTAAAACTTGAGGGGAAGCGCAACTAGATCCTACAAGACAGATGAGTCCATGAGAGCCACCAAATGAAGTGGACGCGCACCCTGTGCCTTATCCTTTTTTGCTAATAAATGGGGGCTCACTGAAGGCTATGTCCCAAAAGAGAAAGAATGGAGCATACGTTATTACTTTTTGGTTCAGTACCTCACGCCTTGTAGTTAGTTATAATTTTGACGTGTTTATATGTGTCACCACCTCTGACATTGACTATGGGTGGAGTTGTGAGTCTTGGACCATGGTGGGATGGAAAACTAGGAAAGACTGGACCTACAAACCTACTGTAGCCTGAGAGAAGACAGTATGGGTAGGAGCCTCCTTGATAGAATGACTCTGTTATAGCCAGAATGTGTCCAAACTCTGAACCGTAGGGTCCCGTCTTACTTGTAAGTCTGGCAACTGTATTCCCCCTATATTTGACGATAGAAAACCCTTTTGCTATAGACGCTGACCTATATGTGACGGATATAAATATCCCAGCAGACACTGACTTGCTTAGCACACCTTTATCTTTAAGAATCAGATACATTTTTATTAACAAAATTTAAACAAAGAAACAGAATCCAGATATTACAACGTCCAACAAGGTCACATATGTTCAATTACAGCGCTGCCCCCCTCCCCCTTCCTCTTTCCTCCTTATAGAAATATCAACAACCAATAATTAGAAATACATCCTCCTTCCAGGATCATCTTCTCTCCACCCATGGTGTCCACAATCCGCTGAACGTTTTTTCCCCTCTTTCTTTTGGCATAAATACCTTTTTTCTATATTTACATTAAATTCTGATTGTCTAAAGAATTCTTGTATCGTCGGCGGTTCTTCATTTATCCAATGCCTGGCTATTCATTTACGTGCAATGTATAACAATCGAGCTATCACCAATTTAAACTGATTTTGAATCTGAATCCCAGTTCATTTCCAAACCCGACATAGCCACAAATTTCCCAAGGATTCTCATCACATCCCGCAAGGACTCATCAGGGTCTTCCAGGAAAAGTAACACATCATCTGTGTACAGGGCTATTTTTCCCTCTATTGGTCCATATTTAAATCACTTGACCGAGACCGCTTTTATAATTGTCTGCACCAAGGGGTCCACTGCCAACGCAAAAAGCAGCTGAGACAGAGGGCACCCCTGTCTGGTGCCCCTATGAAGGGTGAATTGTCTGGATGTCTGCCCATTAACTCTAACCCTAGTAGTTGGGCATGTGTACAGCAGCTGTATCCATGATATAAAGGTTGGTCCAAATCCCAAGCACTCCAACACATTCCAAAGATAGCTGCATTCAATGCTGTCAAATGCTTTATGTGCATTCAATGACACTACCGCCCTACGACCCGTTATCCAACAGCAGCTGCAGATTTAATAAAAGTCTCCTTAGATTTTTTACCTGTAGACCTGTCTGGCATAAATCCGGACTGATGGGGCTGGACAAGATCTTGCACCACACTCGCCAGTCAGCTGTCCATAATTTTGGCCAAAATTTTTACATTCGCAGTCAGCAACGAAATGGGCCTATAGGACTCTGCCAACTTCAGGTCTCTACCTTCCTTTAGGGATGACCACTACCACCGCCTCCCTCATGGACAGCAGCAGTGCACCACCCTTCAATGCCTCCTCAAAGACCACCTTCAGCCTAGGTGCTACCATCTCAACTGTTTATAGACCTCACCCGGGAGTCAGGGCCCCAGGGGCGGACAATTATTTCACTTAGCAAAGATCAGAGAAAAGACCATGCATACATATATTGTGCACACCTTGAGGTGAAAAACAATATCTTTTATTATACAAAAATCAAGACAGCAAAGACAAACAAAAGATAGGTCCTGGAACACAGGTTTACAGAGTATATATAGTATCAATTCAATAAGTATATTGCAAGTAAATACAGCATATATGCGTGGGCAGGGAAGGATCCTGGTGGCTGTTGATCTGTACCTTGTACATCCCCTATTAGTTGTAATAGATAGACTATTATCACATAGTCTCAATATATAGAGTTAGATTGTCACAGAATGGCAGCCATGTGATGAATGAGAGATGGGATAGGCATAAACAGGGAATAGGAGAAGGTGTCCGGACATTGACGTCATTTGAGAACTATGTGAAAGAGCTTGGCATGGTAGACCTGTGGAGGGTAAGGAACGAGGGTGGAGTGCCTTACTCCTGCTGATCCGCTACTCATGGATCTCTCTCACACATTGATATGGTGCTAGGTAAGGAACTGATGAGACAATTGGTTTATGGAGTGGAATATCTTCGAGGGTGGTCTCAGATCATAAATCCATGGTGCTACTTATTAAAAGGACATGTGGGAGGGCTAGACAGGGACGTGGGTGTAAGTCTCATCCACTATGGCTGGAACATATTAATATGGAAGTAATAAAGAGGGAGTTGGACGAATATTGGCAAATTAATGAAGGTAGAGCTGACAGGCGGGTGCTGTGGGATGCCATGAAGGCATATTTGAGGGGTCTCCTGTTTTGGGAAATCTGTAGATCTAAGTCTAAAACTAGATTGGACAGGGCAGCGATGGAGGCTTTAGGGAGGGCAGAAAGGGAACGGATAGTGAACCCATCAGTGGAGTCTGAATGGGCTTAAGGAAGCTCAGGAAAAAGACAATTACCTATATATAAAGAGAGTAGAGAGGAAGAGAGCTCTCCAGAAAGCACAATTTTGTGATGAGGGTGATAAGGTGGGGCATTTGCTATCAGTAGTGGCGGCAGAACAGAGGGAATCCTCATTTGTATACAAGGTAAAGTTGTAGTCCCACCAGCACCACTAACTTGGTATGAGGCCACGTCCTCCTGAATTAGACAGTAGCTGGGGCTGATTTATGGGCATGTGAAAATAATGACCTTTATCCAATGCTGACAGTGGGGTGGAAGGGTAAATGTGCTATTGTTAGATTCCTGATAACATCTCAGATTGTGTCTACAAATGCAGAGAATCTCCATGAATATGCAATGTAAAATCAGAGAGGCAAGCAGCACCAACATCCCTACTTCATTCGATTTCCAAGTGTATATTGACTCTAACGGAGTACCAAGAGGAGTACAGAGTACCAAGAGGAGTACAGAGTACCAAGAGGAGTACAGAGTACCAAGAGGAGTACAGAATACCAAGAGGAGTACAGAGTACCAAGAGGAGTACAGAGTACCAAGAGGAGTACAGAATACCAAGAGGAGTACAGAGTACCAAGAGGAGTACAGAGTACCAAGAGGAGTACCAGACGAGTTCAAAGCCAGAGACCAGATAGCAGCGGGATTTAAATCCTCGTTCCTCATCGTTACAGTGAATAACAATGTGGACTGGATAAATTATAAATACTATAACTAACAGAGATTTGGTAGCTTTGGTAGGGATGCATATCGAGAGATAGCTACAGTTGGGAGCCACCTTCACTATGACATTTCAGAATAGAGTCGCCCTTGACATGATCTTGGCAGAGAGGGGCTGGTCTGTAAGATGGCTGGGGCATCATGCTGTATCTTTATTCCCAACAACACTGCCCCGGGTGGTAGCATAAGTAAAGTCCTGAGAGGAACTGATGCCCTGTCCAACAAGTTAGCTGAAAACGCGGGTGTTGTAGGGCTGGTTCTGTTCATCGGTTATTATTGTCGGTTATGACTACAAGGACCGATATCCAGAATCCACCCTTCCTTACCGCTTTCTATTCCTATGCTGATTAACTATATATATATATATGTATATACCGACAACTTAATGAAAACAAGTCTGTTCTAATAAATGAATATTTATTAAACACACCCAAAAAGTCTACAACAATATATATATTCTAGATAGCACGATAACTAATACACAATACCATTACTGTTACAATATGTAAAACACCCCCAGTTACTAATACCCACGTTACCTAAATATACACACAGGCACACTATATTATTTAATTACATTCATTCACCTGCCCCTAACTATCCTTGAATATAGACAGAATATTATTAGAGAGAGAGAGAAGGAAGAAAGGAAGAGTTACAGGAAAGATATAGAGGAGATATGGGGTGATACTTAAGCCAGGTCTTGGTGATTCTATTCCATCGTGCGTTCCAAGTAGAAAGAGCCAGCATTTGTGTCTCCGAGTGCATTTTAACCTGTCCCTCAGCTGTGCACGTGACGGACACACTTCCTCGTCCGTGCACTTCTGACAGGGTTTTAAGGGTGCACACTCACCGTGCACTATATTGAAATGACCTAAGCTTAGGTGTCTCCTGACACTATAGATTGGCAAACAATGGGAATAATACTTCTTAGGGGGCCGTCACACGGTGAGATATCTTGCCCGATATCGTTTAAGCGATCTCCTTTTTGATCGCTTAAGCGATATCGGGCAAGATATCGTTGCATGTAATCAAGCGATTTACGATGGTAAATCGCTTGATCGTGACATCGCTGATCTGAGGTTCGGTTCTCAGATCTAGCGATGAACGATGCAACGATCTGCATCATCGTGGTGTGTGACACCACGATGATCCATCTCCCAGCGACCGCGCCTATGCTGGGAGATGGTAACTATGGTACACGTCGGGTAACTAAGCGATGCGCGGCGCCTAGTTACCCGATGTGTACCATAGTAACGAGCGAGATCGCGGCTCCGCATCGCTGGTGAGTCTGTCTGTGTGACATCTCACCAGCGATGTGAGCGATATTGTAAGCGATCGCGCGTGCACGTGATCGCTTACAATATCGCTAAAGATGTCGCAGCGTGTGACGGCCCCCTTAGAGATACCTTACTGATGTCTACACCTATCACCTTAGACAACTTGGCTGCTGTAGTTTGTTAGCAGAAAGGGGCGAGAATAACCCTTTGTGCCAGCAGCCTGTAGATCTTTGATATTTAAATGAAGAGTCTTATCTGATGGCTTCCCACACTGAAATGCAAGAATGGACATCTTCTGATATGGTAATTAACCATGTCAGTAGATGAACAGATTTCCATCAGATACAACTGAATTGGTCAATGTTATACTAGAATATGAAACAAAAAGATGGAAGCGTGATGTATGTTTGGGCGCTGAGGTAAGGAAGATCTCTGATGCTGGCTTCTTTTCCGGACTTTATTAAAATAATTGCAGTTATAATTATTCAAGCTTAAGGCTCTCAAAACCCACGATGTATTTCGACGTGCATACACGTCTTTCTCACGAAAGACGTGTATGCACGTCGAAATACATCGTGGGTTTTGAGAGCCTTAAGCTTGAATAATTATAACTGCAATTATTTTAATAAAGTCCGGAAAAGAAGCCAGCATCAGAGATCTTCCTTACCTCAGCGCCCAAACATACATCACGCTTCCATCTTTTTGTATCATTCTGACTCCCTATGGGGAGAGTGGTGGAGTGAGCTGCAGAGGAGGGAGAGGACCTGAAAAGACGCCAGCTGGATCGGCCCCTTTACTAGACACGTGACGTCGCCCGGCACTAGTGTTTCCCCGGAGAAGACCTCGTAGGAAGCACGAGGACGGAACCGGAGGATTCTGCTGCTTCAAATTAATAAGCTTATCTACGGGCTGTGGTTTATAACCAGACCAGGTGAGTTTAAATGCAAAAGAACCGCCCGCTAACAGCCCCATGTGTATAGGCGCACTACAAGCTGTTGTTGGTTTTTCTTTTACATACTAGAATATGAAGGGACATTTATTATGGCCTATTACACCAATGTGGGCATAAATATAGATATATACACATACATACCCACAAAGAGAGAGATATATTTATGTGTCATATTAATTATTAATTATGCCATCACTTCCCCCTCAACAGCGGGAATTAGCAATTCCCTCGATAAGTGGTCAGAAAACCCGTTTGGTAAATGGGGATCCCTCTTAGTAGCATAGCGTGTGCTCTGCTGATAGTTTTGGTGGCCATTGTGGTACTTGTATGCTGCCTTGTACTGTTTTTCATAGGCTATAGACAAGGCCACAGAGGCAAGATCTGCACTGCACCCGATCATAGCGAAAGATGGCGAGTACTATGATCAACTGTTGGATGATAACTCTGACCGGCACATGAACGTGGCACCAGTAGTTTCCTTGCTTGTTGTGCCTTGTGTGTGCGTGTCCATCCGACAGTGTGACGGGCAGGCTGATCCCTGAGAATCCGGTGAAGTAGTGTAGGAAGTACGGCTCCTTCTATTAGGGGAGGAGAAGGGATCTGGGTAAGTCTGTGGCCATGCACTTCGGGTGAAACGTCCACCCACTGCCACAAGAGAAGAGAACTGTGATAGCAGGATTTATTTCATTATATCTGGAATCCACTTTGTTAAAAGTAATCTCCATTTTCTTTGTATGAAAATCTTTGTTCTGTATTTCTGCAGCCAGGCAGAGAGGAGACCTAATGTGTATGTTAGATAAGGACATATGGAGTTATTGTGTTAGAAGCGAAAGTAAGGAATATGATTATATGAATCCCAGCACCTGAAGAATACAAACCCACCTGGGTGTATAGAAACTATGATTTAGCCAGTAGTATGCATGTATGCTAATAGCTATATATAGACTCAGCCAATTGTAATGTTGCAATGTCTTTATAAGCTTGAGACGAGGGAATAAACACAGAACATTGGGATAAAGAGTTCTGCTGCTGATGCATTGTCTCTCAGGGATGCTGCTCTGTGTCGTACGTGTGAGATCTCAATGATTTTAATTTGGAGCACACACAAAGGTCTTATACGTCCCATGCTAAATGGCGATGACAGCAAACAAATCATGATTTTACAGTATTTCTATTTTCAACAATTTAGTTATGATAATGACTTACCCCAGTGTTGAGTTCTTTGGTGCCTAACAAGATGTGATTTCCGTACAAAACATTTCCCACATTCTGATCATGAAAAAGGCTTCTCCCCTGTGTGACCTCTCTGGTGTAAAACAAAATCTGATTTATGGGAAAAACATTTCCCACATTCTGAACATAAAAAAAGCTTCTCCCCTGTGTGGACCCTCTGGTGTTTAGCAAGCTGTGATTGCTTTACAAAACATTTCCCACATTCTGAACACGAAAAAGGCTTCTCCCCTGTGTGACCTCTCTGGTGTGTAGCAAGATGTGATTTCTGTACAAAAGATTTCCCACATTCTGAACATGAAAAAGGCTTCTCCCCTGTGTGAACTCTCTGATGTGTAACAAGATGTGATTTAACTGAAAAACATTTCCTACATTCTGAACATGAAAAAGGCTTCTCCCCTGTGTGACCTCTCTGGTGTGTAGCAAGATGTGATTTCTGTACAAAAGATTTCCCACATTCTGAACATGAAAAAGGCTTTTCTCCTGTGTGAGTTCTTTGGTGACTAACAAGATTTGATTTATCTAGAAAACATTTCCCACATTCTGAACATGAAAAAGGCTTCTCCCTGTGTGAGTTCTCTGGTGACTAACAAGATCTGATTTATATGCAAAACAATTCCCACATTCTGAACAAGAAAAATACTTTTCCCCTGTGTGACATCTCTGGTGTTTAGCAAGATATGATTGCTCTACAAAACATTTCCCACATTCTGAACATGAAAAAGGGTTCTGTGTGTGACCTCTCCGGTCTAAAACAAGATCTGATGTATGTGAAAAACATTTCCCACACTCTGAACACGGAAAAGGCTTCTCCCTTGTGTGACGTCTCTGATGTCTAACAAGGCCCGTTTTATCTGAAAAACATTTCCCACATTTTGAACATGAATAAGGTTTCTCCCCTGTGTGACCTCTATGATGTCTAACAAGATGTGATTTATGTGAAAAACATTTCCCACATTCTAAACATGAAAAAGGCTTCTCCCCTGTGTGACCTCTCTGATGTATAACAAGATCTAATTTACCTGAAAAACATTTCCCAATTCTGAACATGAAAAAGGTTTCTCCCCTGTGTGACCTTTCTGATGTTTAGTAAAAGCTGATTTATGTGAAAAATATTTCCCACATTCTGAACATGAAAAAGGCTTCTCCCCTGTGTGAACTTTCTGATGTCTCGCAAGAGCTGATTTATGTGAAAAATATTTCCCACATTCTGAACATGAAAAAGGCTTCTCCCCTGTGTGAGTTTTGTGGTGTCTAACTAGATGTGATTTATCTGAAAAACATTTCCCACATTCTGAACATGCATATGGCTTCTCACCAGCATGAATTTTCTGATGTCTAACAAGATCTGGTTTCTGGCTAAAATATTTCCCACACTTGGAACAAGAGAATATCTTTTTCCCTGTGTTAATTTTTTTAGATTTAACAAAAGATGTTTCAAGGGGGAAACTATTTACATATGTTGATAGTGATAAAGGCTTATTTGCTTTAAGAGCAGTTTGTTTTGTATTCCCTCTTTTGTGATTTTTATTTTCCTTAACAGTCTTTAATGAATCAGAAGAGAGGACCTGTTTAATATGATCAGATGATAGATCTTTGCTGTTAAGGGATGATGGGATATCTGAAGTAATGTCATTCACGTCAACTGTTTCCTGTGTGGTTTTAAGTTCATCTGATGAATAAATTGAAGATGTCAGTTGTCCTTCTGATCTACTGGTACCGTCATCTGACAAGAAAAAGAAAACATTTATTATGTTGAACTAAAATATGCTTGAGGTGTATCTTTTTGAACATTTTTACTTAAAATGTTCATAAAAATAACAAGTTATATAGTAAAAATTTAATTATTCACTAATATAATGACAGTTCAGTGTAATAGAAGACCTCATGGTATGAACCACTAGAGCGCGGTGTTCATCTCTGGTTATTCTGCCTCTCAAATATTAAAAGAAAAGCAACAAAAATTTTATGTAGATGAAAATGATAACACTAAAAACGTCCACTCATCCCGCAAAAAACAAAACCCCATTCAGGTCCATCATCTGTCAATGAAAAACTTAGAGGGTTTCCAGATTATTAGTGGCACAAAGTCTCTTGAAAAGCAACATGGCTTCCATAAACTAATCCAACAAAATCCACTCTCCATAAATGAAATCTCCACCTCGCTTCTGAGCCTTGCACTTTGCCCAAACTACATATAGCATCTATTTATTATTATTTATTTATATAGCGCCATTAGGTTCCATGGCGCTTTACATGAGGATAAGGGAGACAAGAACAAGTACACTAAATCTAGGTGATCAGGACGTACGGGTACAGGAGGGGCAGGGACCCTGTCCACAAGGGCTCACGTACAGCATATCACAAAAGTGAGTACACCCCTCACATTTTTGTAAATATTTCATTTCATCTTTTCATGAGAACATTGAAGATATGACACTTTGATACAATGTAGAGTAGTCAGTGTACAGCTTGTATAACAGTGTAGATTTGGTGTGCCCTCTAATTAACTCCACACACTGCCATTAATGTCTACACAGCTGGCAAAAGTGAGTAGATTCCTAAGTAAAAATGGACAAATTGTGCCCAATTAGCCATTTTCCGTCCACAGTGTCATGTAACTCATTGGTGCTACAAGGTCTCCGGAGTGAATGATGAGATGTGTTAAATTTTGTATTATCGCTCACATAATCTTTAAAAGGCCAGCTTCACACCTCCGTGCAAAAAATGCACATGTTTGACTGTCCGTTTTTGTGCATCCGTGTGCTATCCATGTGTAACACCCATGTGTCATTCGTTTGACACGTAATGAAGAAAGACACATGTCACTAAAATGAATGGATTTTTCTATGTAAAAGATGTGCAAAGACAGATAAAATGAGCAATGATGATAGAGATGAAAGATATAGAATATAGAGATAGAAAGAGTAGCTAGATACATAGATAGTTACATACATAGCCATTTGACATCTAACTATATATCTATGTAATGTCCCACCCCCTATATATTGTAAGCTTGCACCCTTTAGTGCCTTTCAAGTTGCACTAGAGGATGTTAAGCTTTGTATTTAGCTAAAAAATAATTATTAAAAAAAGACGGCGTGGGGTCCTCGCTATTTCTGATCACCAGCTAGGGTACAGCAGACAGCTGCAGCCTGCAGACCACAGCTGGCGGCTTTACCTTGGCTGCTAATCCAAAACAGAGGTCACCCCACGCTGTTTTTGCAAATTATTTATAAATAAATAACTTATTTGAAAAAACATCAACAAAGAGGGAAATCCTGCTGTGTGACCCGTGATAACCTCAGTGACGTCAGCGGTTGTCACACTTGCTGTAGAGCCATGATATCACATGAGACACAGCGAGTGTGACGAGTGGTGACGTCACTGAGGTTACCCGTTGTGTTGCCCTCTTTTTTCATGATGTTTGCGATTGGAGTGTTCATAAAAACTGTCAGCTAAGGCTAAGCACCACCATATGGGTATAATGGAGTCCCCTCTTTAGCAAGATAATTCCAAACTGAAGTGCAAAAAGTTACTAGAAATTATTGCTTAGGTGCAGTTTCAAAACTTTATTTATCCATTCTGTGACCCAACATAACCAAAGTGAAGTAACGGCTACTCACACTGTCGGGAGCCATGAAGTGCCAGTTCTCCCAGCATATGGAATGCAGTCACTGATATTTCCACCCATATACTGGAAGATTGAGACTTCAAGGGGAGTGAAAGAACCCACATAACACTTTACAGTTTGTGTCTCCTGGAGCACAATCTGGGCACTGTGTGTTGGGTAATAAATGACATATTTACAATTTTCACTCTCCACCATCCACCGCATGCTAATCTCTGGAAAGTGTCTGTGGAGTAAACATAGTCACTACTGCTATAGAGGAACTCACTGAGGGCTATCATTTATAAAATGGAGTCACTTTACGGGGTTTTCTACTGCTTTGTTTTTCTGCCATTCTGTCACATTAAGGCTTCAGCAATGTAGTGTCCCATCTCCTCTGAGATCTGCTCCTGTGACATTTGCTTCTGTCATCAGTCACCATCTTATTCATTCTGCGGGTGACAATGGTGATAGAGTAGACGTTGGAATCAGAAGCTGTGGGTGGCTCAGACTATGTCCAGACACTAAGGCTGGCTTCACACCACGGTGTGATCAGGTCTGGGGCTGTCCGATGTGCACCCGGCATCCGATTCACACATCCAGCGTTATGATGGCTCCGGTGCGATCCGGCGCCATAGACCCCCATGTTAGCGGGAGCCGGATCGCACCGGACCGGGAGGATCCGATTCTCTCAGATTTTCTCCCCCGGACACAAAAATGCTGCACGCTCCGTTTTTGTGTCCGGGAGAAAAATCTAAATACTGCTGGGTTCTCCCGGACAGATGGAAACCGGATGGTAGATAGCGGCCATCCGACTCCATCCGGCCCCATAAAGCTGCACTGGGTGGAAATGGGGTCCGGGGCTGTCCGGTTTACACCGGACTGCCCCGGACCTGATCACATCGCGGTGTAAAGCCGGCCTGAGAATAGGGTGGTTAAGACCAGTAGAACCATCCACTCTGGCAGTATGGGTGTGTGTACAGTCCAGCTGGAGTAATTAGATCCCAGCTTCAGCCAACTGGAACGCACCACACCCTACTAACGTTCAAAGCATATTCTTGGAAGCTGGCAGATATAGCCTTGTTCTCCTCTGGTTCAGTCCTTTGTGTTCAGCCCTCTGCTTGTGTATTTGTTTTCTGTTGTGACCCCGGCCTGTTTACTGACTATTCTTGCAACTTCAGATTTTGACTTTTCTCTCCTCTCCTGATTCAGACCCGGCTACCTGACTATTCTTGCCATTTTGCAACACCAATTAGCAGCTAGTTCTTTGTCCCCAGCCTAGGTGTCCCTGTGTAAATCCAAATACCTGCATTGGGGTTAATGGGTGAAGGACAAGCCAATCCATGGGATATGGAAAGCAGAGTAGATACTACCACATCCGCTTATGGTAGCCATCGTTTGAGCTGCCAGGTGATTCCATGACTAAAAGTGGTGATCAGATGGTTGTGATATGGCCAGAATACATCACCGATAAAGCAGCCACAGCCGGTGACTGAGAAGAATCTGTGACTTCTCTGCATTTAGTGGTCACTACTCACCTGGGCGGTTATCTGTAGGAATCTCCTCTTTACACCGCTCATCACCCCTCACATATGTCTCTGTAGTATTAATATGGGTCAGATCATCATCACCCCTCACATATGTCTCTGTAGTATTAATATGGGGCAGATCATCATCACCCCTCACATATGTCTCTGTAGTATTAATATGGGGCAGATCATCATCACCCCTCACATATGTCTCTGTAGTATTAATATGGGGCAGATCATCATCACCCCTCACATATGTCTCTGTAGTATTAATATGGGGCAGATCATCATCACCCCTCACATATGTCTCTGTAGTATTAATATGGGGCAGATCATCATCACCCCTCACATATGTCTCTGTAGTATTAATATGGGGCAGATCATCATCACCCCTCACATATGTCTCTGTAGTATTAATATGGGGCAGATCTTCATCACCCCTCACATATGTCTCTGTAGTATTAATATGGGGCAGATCATCATCACCCCTCACATATGTCTCTGTAGTATTAATATGGGGCAGATCATCATCACCCCTCACATATGTCTCTGTAGTATTAAAATGGGGCAGATCATCATCACCTCTCACATATGTCTCTGTAGTATTAATATGGGGCAGATCTTCATCACCCCTCACATATGTCTCTGTAGTATTAATATGGGGCAGATCATCATCACCCCTCACATATGTCTCTGTAGTATTAATATGGGGCAGATCATCATCACCCCTCACATATGTCTCTGTAGTCTTAATATGGGGCAGATCATCATCACCCCTCACATATGTCTCTGTAGTATTAATATGGGGCAGATCATCATCACCTCTCACATATGTCTCTGTAGTATTAATATGGGGCAGATCTTCACCCTGAAACAAAGATTGTAAAAGTCACAGACAGATGGAGAAGTCCCATCTATGATCAGCTGTAATCTGCCATCTCCACCGTTCTCATTACACAAGTATAAAACATAGAATACTGGAGGATAAAACAAGACTGAGCACAAGACCTTCACAGCCGTCTACACATCATAGGGAGATCTCATCACACCTTCTCTCCATCTACCTGATCATCCGGAGGAACATCGGGATCTTCTTGTTTACAGTCCTGTGGGAGAAGAGGACGGGGACATCTCTCTGGTGTTGTCCTCTTACTGGATAGACCTGGAGGAGACACATACAGGACTGAATTCATTCTTTACATACAGATCATTATAGGCCGTGTGTATTTAGTCCTGTCTATTACCTGGTGATGTGAGGGGCGGCCGGGGATCCTCCATCATGACTATGTCCTTGTACAGATCTTTGTGTCCTTCTAAATACTCCCACTCCTCCATGGAGAAATAGACGGTGACGTCCTGACACCTTATAGGAACCTGACACATCCAATGATACCATTGTCATCCCCCGATCCCTTCATAGCGTTACTGTATAATGTCCCAGCAGCAGCAGCATTCCCAGCAGTGTCACCTCTCCAGTCAGCAGCTCAATCATCTTGTAGGTGAGTTGTAGGATCTTCTGGTCATTGATGTCCTCATGTATCAGGGGGTGAGGTGGAGGCCCCGTGATTGGGCTCAGGGCTCTTCCCTCAGACACAGGGTCCTGACAGCACAGATCACTAGAGCTCTTCACTACTGTGTAATCCTGGTTATGGAGAGACACATTAATAAATCTCCAGTCTCCAGACATTTCCAGAGTCCTCACCTCTCCAGTTCTGTCATCTGTTATTCTGTCCATAGATAAGAATGATGTCATGTGACATTGTCATCACAATCTCTCACCTCTCCAGTAACAAGGAAGAGGATCTCTAGGGTGAGGTGGAAGATCCTCTCCGCCATCTTGTCCCTGTCCAGATCCATCCTTGATGGTCAATCAGGAGAATTCTCTTGTATAGAAGATGTGAGAGGATCCGATATTGTAGGGACCTGAATGGGGAGAAGATGACGATGTAACATCATAAAGATCCTGTGTAATAATACAATGACTGGAGATAATAAGGGGAAACATATCAGGAGATAGAACGTGTAGAACATAGAGAAATAGAGAGAACATAGAGCTCCACCTGCAGAGCCGCACACCTAATATATGGCTGCTCTGTGCTTACAGGACCTGTGATGATGTCACATGGAGGGGAGGAGTCAGGGCTCACATGATCAGCTCCTCTGGTTGTCATGGTGACGGTTTAGGTGACGGTTATGTGTGGGGTCAGGGGGGCTGGCTCCAGGTGATAGAGTCTCGGTGGGCTACAGCTCTGGCAAAAATTAAGAGACCACCGCAAAATGTTCAGTTTCTCTGATCTTTCTCTTTGTAGGTATTTTTGAGTAAAATCTACATTGTTCTTTTATTCTATAAACTATTGATAACATGTCTCCGAAATTCAAAGGTAAAAATTTTGTATTTATTTGTAGCAAATGAGAAATTGTCAAAATAATAAAACAGAACAGTGATTTCAGACCTAAAACAATACAAAGAAAACAAGATCTTATTCATATACAATCACCAGTACTATTGTTTAACTCAGGAAGAGTTTAGAAATAAATATTTGGTGGAATAACCATGATTTTAATCACAGCTTTCATGCATCTTGGCCGCTTTCCACCAGTCTGTCACACTTCTTTTGGGTGACCTTAGGCCGCTCCTGGCACACAAATGTAAGCAATTCTTCTATGTCTGATGGCTTGTGACTATCCATCTTCCTCTTGATTACATTCCAGAGGTTTTCAATGGGGTTCAGGTCTGGAGATAGGGCTGGCCATAACAGGGTCTCGATGTGGTGCTCCTTGATCCACACATTTATTGACCTAGCTGTGTGGCATAGGGCATTGTCCTGCTGGAAAAACCAGTCCTCAGAGTTGGGGAACATTGCCTGACCAGAGGAAGCAAGGGTTTTTCAGTGATAACCTTGTATGTGTCTTGATTCATACGTCCTTCACAAAGATTAACCTGCCCAATTCCAGCCTTGCTGAAGCATCCCCAGATCTTCACCAATCCTCCACCAAATTTCACAGTGGGTGCAAGACACTGTGGCTTGTACACCTCTCCAGGTCTCCGTCTAACCATTAGACGACCAGGTGTTGGGCAAAACTGAATATTAGACTCATCAGAGAAGATTACCTTACTCTAGTCCTCTACGGTCCAATCTTTATGGTCTTTGGCAAACTTTAGCCTGGCTCTCCTTTTGCTTCTCATTGATGAAAGGCTTTCTTCTAGCTTTACATGACTTGAGCCTGTCACAAACTGTTCTCTCGCCGTGCACTTCACCCCAGCTGCCATTTGCCATTCCTTTTGTAGGTCACTTGATGTTATCCTGCAGTTGCTGAGTGGCATTCAATTAAGATGACCTACATCCCGGTCAGTGGAGAGTCGATTTCACCCTCTAACCGGTCTATAGCTTTGTTGTCCCCAATGTCTGCTGCTTGACCTTGTTGTACTGGACTACCTTCTTCGAAATTTTAAAGATGGAGGCAACATGACGCTCACTGTATCCCTCTGTTAGTAAAGCCAGAATTGGGCCCTTCTTTTACTCACTCAAGACTTTTCTTTTCAACTCCTTTGGCATGGTTAAAAGGTATTCTTTCATTCAAATTACTTTTGGGCTATTCCTAGCACTTGGTGTGCCATCCAGCTTGTCCTATTGCAAGAGGATTGTGAAGACCACAGCAGTGTTTTTTATACTTTCCCTCGTTAAATAAAATTTGGTTTAGGTGATCACCTAATAAGAAGCACATTAAGTAGAATGAGGTGGACTTTGGTTGGAATTCAACTGACACTGGAATAGACATGTAGAGATGGTGATTTTTAGAAAACTGTGCAATGGTCTCTTAATTTTTGCCAGAGCTGTGTATATAATATATACAGGGATTGAACAAAATAATGGAAACACCTGGAAAAATCAACAAAAGTTAGTTTAATATGGTGTAGGTCCACCTTTTGCGGCAATTGCAGCCTCAGTTCTCCGAGGTATGGATTCATACAAGGTGATATCATTGGCCCGGCGGATCTCCACGAAATAGCACCCCAGATCATCACAGACCCTCCGCCATGTTTTACGGTTGGGAGAAGGCAGTCTGGATGGAATTCTTCTTTCGGCTGTCTCCAAACGTACACTCGACCGGAGGTCGGAAAATCGGGTTAATGATGATTCGTCTGAGAATATCACGTTTCCACTGCTCGAGGGACCAATTCTGGAGGTTTCTACACCGCTCTAAACACTTGGAACATTTGTCATGAGAGCAGCGGTTTTCTAATTGCAGCTCTTCTGTGGAATCCAGATTTGTGCAGCTCCCGGCAAACAGTTTTCATGGAAACTGGGTTCTGTAGGTGATCATTGAGCTCAGCAGTGATTTTCGGAGCCGTGGTCTTGCGATCCTCTCTCACAATTCTCTTTAGAGTCAGACGGTCTCTCTCAGTCAACTTCGACTTTCGGCCGGACCTGTGCTTTGCTGCGGACGTTTTTCCTTCTCATTACTTTGGAGACAGAACCTCTTGACACGCCAAGCATTCGGGCACTTTCTGTTACACTGGCGCCTGCCATACGAGCACCAACAATTTGGCCTTTTTGAAAATCCGAAAGGTCTGCCATTGGTATCAGGTTCTCATCAATGTTCTTACAATTCGGCAAAACAAACAGTTAATTTACATACACATATCACTGAACACAAATAATCAACTACAAAACATTAACATGTGTCACGGTTTGCATGTATACAACATGTTCGAAGATTATGATGCCAAAACGTTAGGTGTATCCATTATTTTGTCCAACCCCTGTATATATTGTGGTGATGTGACCCCTGGCCGGGTGCATCACACGGGTTATCAGCACAAGTCTCTGTTCACATTGGCCGGTTTTCCTGTGTGTGAGTGCTGTAAACCTGTCCAGTACACAGTGGGTTAACGTCTAGAAGGCGTAGATGAGCTGGATGAGCCGCTGTGTGCTGATTACTAGCAGCCCAGGTAGGTGTGGTAGCCACGTTAAGAACCTGCCAGGTGTCTGTGTTTGAGACTGGAGACATGGGAATCAGTGTTGTCCAGACCACTGACATGTGAGGACATGTGAGAGCTGATTCGTCCCTGGTGGGGGATGTGAAGGGAGCCTGCCAGCTCCATGCCGGGGCGCCTGACCGAGTACATACGTACTATGCCGTGCAGTATGTGAGATCCTGGTCAGGCTGGAGCCTGTACTACGCCAGGTGGCGATGGAGACCGAGGACGGCTCAAGGGCCAGGCGGTCATATGGTTGGCGATGGAGACCGAGGATGGTTCATGGGCCAGGCGGTCCCAGCCGACTTTGGGACTGACTGTGATAGTCGTGATATGGCCCCGGTGATAAGTGTGTGTCATAAGGGTGTATGGAAAACTACCCTGGGTGATACAATAGATACGTGATGAAGTGTTGATAGCTTATGTAAAAGTGCCATGTATGATGCGTGATGTAATGTGGGCTGACTAGTATGTCGAGCAGGGTCCCGTTAATAAGCGTTACTGGTGATGTGGGTTGTGACTCTCTAGGGGTATGTTGAGGATCCCTACAGTAGGAAAGATCCCTGTCAGGGTGCTAGATGGTAGTAGCCGTCATTAGAACCAGGCTGAGGTTTTTTTCGCGGCCGCACCTGCCGCAAGTGCAAAACCGCACTTGCCGCACCTGCCGCAAGTACGCCTATACTTTGCATGGCAAAAACCGCAACCGCGCCGCAAGTGCAGCCGGTATGCGGTTATCGCGGCAGATGCGGTTTTTTTTCACCGCATCTGCCGCGATTTTCAAAAAACACTGATGTGAAAGGGCCCTTACATCAGTATTTATACAATATACATTACATAATAACCAGTGATACCAGGTGCATAAGGACGTACTATTTGTTTATTTATCACTCAAGGCAGCTATACGCTCTATTGTGTGATTCTGGGGCTCTAATCCTCTAAAATACATGTGCACCTGTATGCTAGCAATTAACCTTTCTCTGATACGGGTTACAATATGGTGCTGCCCTGATGTTTTTATTATAGCTACACACTCTATTATATAATTACTAGCTGGGTGTCCGATGCACAATGCATCGGGATTCTAGCAGAGCGAGTCTCTGACTCGCAATGGCCGCTGCGCGGCCAATGCTTCGGGCGTATCCACATGACGACACTGACTCGCAGCGTGAGCGGACTCAAAAGGGGCAAAAAACCCATTCGTGATTATATAATAGATGCTGCTGCCCCCATGATATAGTTACTGTTGTCCTCAAGCCCTGAGGAAGAATACGAAACGTACGTTGGCGGTGGGGGTGCCAGGACCGAGGCCATAAACAGTTATACACCAGGTATGTGAATTTAGTGAGGACAACAGTAACTATATCATGGGGGCAGCAGCATAACATGTGTAACCTGGATCAGAAGGGGCACTGCTAGCACATAGGTGCGTATATATTCCAGAACTTTAGAGCTCCAGAATTATATAATAGAGTGTGCAGCTATAATAAAAACATCAGGGCAGCACCATATTGTAACCCGTATCAGAGAAAGGTTAATTGCTAGCATACAGGTGCACATGTATTTTAGAGGATTAGAGCCCCAGAATCACACAATAGAGCGTATAGCTGCCTTGAGTGATAAATAAACAAATAGTACGTCCTTATGCACCTGGTATCACTGGTTATTATGTAATGTATATTGTATAAATACTGATGTAAGTGGTCTCAGTCCTGGTACCTGGATATAAATTATTGTAATCATTAGGGTACTCCCTTATGTAATTAATTTTAATGGTTTTATGGAATAATAATATATGAATTATGACTAATAAAGTGATCACTTAAATAATAAAGAAATTGTACTCATTATTCATCTGAGAGCCCTTTAGAGGGAAGTCTGGGTGATTTTGAAGTGGTGTTGTGTAAAGGTGAGACATTGACATTTGGTGGACTATTGAGATAATAATTTACATCTATATAGAGTACATACAAGATTGATAATTCCTTACAAACAAATATGTCAATGTACAGGGTCGACCATTTATATGGATGCACCTAAATAAAATGGGATCTGGTTGGTGATATCAACTTCCTGTTTGTGGCACATTAGTATATGGGAGGAGGAAAACTTTTCCAGATGGGTGGTGAACTTGGCGGCCATTTTGAAGTCGGCCATTTTGGATCCAACTTTTTAATGGGAAGAGGAACATGTGACACATCAAACCTACTGAGAATTTCTTAAGTAAAACAATGATGTGCTTGGTGTTAATGTAACTTTATTCTTTCATGAGTTATTTACTAGTTTATGACCACTTATAAATTGTGTTCAAAGTGCTGCCCATTTTTTTGGATTGTCAATGCAGCCCTCTTCTCCCACTCTTGACACACTGATAGCAACACCACAGAAGAAATGCTAGCACAGGCTTCCAGTATCCGTTGTTTCAGATGCTGCACATCTCCTATCTTCACACCATAGATAATTGCCTTCAGATGAGGATGAGGAAAACTTTTTTGTGAATGGTGAAGTTAACAAACAAAACCACCGCTATTGGTCTGTCACTAACCCACAGTGGATAGATCCCTCCAAGCCTGTTGGAACACAAAAATTGATAGTTTGGTGTGGTGCATGGGATACAAAGATAGTGGGGCCATTCTTCATCAATGAAAACCTCAATGCCATTGGATATCTGAAATTGCTACATGATTCAGATTGAAAACTTATTTTTGTCCAGGGCATAAATACAATTGGGAACCCCGTGAGGAACATGATCTATGAGGGTAACAAATATGTTTGAGGGGGTTTATCATGAAAAAGAATACAGTACTTGGATAATCCAAGAAGTAACAATCTGTTACGGATAACTGCATTTAAATGATAGCTGGAGGTCTCCTGGACCGTGGTCTCCTACGTGTCACCTAAGTGTCGCTTAAGTGTTCAGAAATAGCCCAGAAATAACACAGAAATAACCAGAAGGTACCAGCTATACCCATCTAACAGTTTTTGTTACTTTACTTTCAACAATTTATTTTTCTTTAACCATGTCCTTTACTTCAATGGCTATTGTTCTATGTGCCTTTGCCTTTCATCTTTATCGCCCCATCCCCCCTCCATCACCCCTTATTCACATAAGCCTCTCTCCTTCCCTCTACTTTATTGAGCTCCCATACTGTCTTCAATTTACTGAACAATCTCAGACCATCATATTCCAGGGCGTTGCATGAGAAACAAAGTCACAATTACAAAAACTATTTGTCTTTTCTCTTTTTACTGCAGCTCCTGTCAGGTGACATCTCGCCAAATCCTGGTTCACCCTCCACCAACTTCAACCCCTCTCCCACCTCACATAGAAACCCCACTAACAAAAATTAAAATTCCTTGCACACCTTCATCTCCCTCTTTTAATTGCGCTCTCTGGAATCCAAGGTCTGTATGCAACAAACCTCCCTTCATTCATAACTACTTTCTCACTAACTCTCTCAATCTCCTGGCCCTCACTGAAACCTGGATCCAGGATTCAGACACTGCTTCCCCTACTACTATTTCTAACGGCAGCTTGCATTTCTCTCATTCCCTGAGACCTGTGAACAGACATGGTGTTGGAGTTGGCTTACTCCTGTCCCCACAATTTACCTTCCAGGTCATCCCTCCAGCCCCATCACTCTCATTCTCTTCTTTTGAGGTCCACACAATTAGGCTCTTCCATCCCCTCCCCCTCAGAGTAGCGGTTGTATACCGCCCCCCTGGGGTCACCCACCCAGTTCCTGGACCATTTCTCTGCATGGCTGCCGCATTTTATGTCCTCAGAATTACCAACCCTTATTCTCGGAGACTTCAACATCCCCATAAGCAGCCCCATCTCCCTATCTGCATCCCAGCTCCTATCTCTAACCACATCTCTTGGCCTCTCTCAGCTCTCAACCTCTGAGACACACAAAGATAGTAACACCCTTGACCTGATCTTTGTCCACCTCTGCTCAACTTCCTCCAAAGATAATTCACCTCTTCCCCTCTCTGACGACAACATTCTCTCCTTCACGCTCACAAACCCTTGACCACCTCAGCACAGTCCGACCTATAACACATTCAGAAATCAACAGGCCATTAACCCTCATACATTCACAGAGTCTCTACACTCATTACTGTCCTCAATCCCCTTATTCTTCTGTCCCAATCTAGCAGTAAATCACTTAAATGACTCTCTCAGAAGCCCTGGACCAAGTAGCACCCCCCCTCACCCTCAGCATAATAGCACCCCAGTCCTGTGTGCTGATCCAGTCCGCGGCTGTCAGGGTCCTCCCGGACAGACCCGGACCGGAGCACTCCGCACTGTGAAGCGACCCTTAAGAGTTTCATTGCTTTCTCTCGGATGTAAAAATGAACTGATGTAGGTTTCTTAAACTTCTAATCTTATACAGTTTGAAAAAACAGACAGCACATGGATGGCAACCTAGTGCTGTCCAATTTTTTTCTATGGACTCATAGGCTTGTATTGGCAAATTAGATCTGAGATTTAAATCATAATCAGACATTTCTCAGTGATTTTATGTGAACCACTCGGTCTTTACAAATACACGGACACGTGAATAGCTCCATATAATAGGTACAAGAAAGACTTGGCTAGAACATGTTCAAGAAAAACAGACATTTAAACTCAAGTTAGGATACAGTTATACTCTGTGACAACTATAAATTATCCATAGGGGATATATGACCTTTGTTTCTCCACAAGGTCGGCATATATACCGAGACCAAAGGTGCAAAGTGCTTAGCAGAGCCTGCAGGATTAGAAATGTTATGGTTTCTTTCAGATGGATTCAGGCGAGCCCTCACACAACAAAGTCATTACCAGGGGCGTAACTACAATAGGTGCAGGGGTTGTGATCGCACCCGGGCCCTGCAGCCTAGGGGGGCCCCAAAAGTCCCTTTGGCCTATAGAAAAAGACTAATACTATTAAAAGATTTGCAATAATTGGGGGCCCCGTTGGAGCTTTTGCATCGGGGCCCCAGGGCCTGAAGTTACGCCACTGGTCATTACTACAGGACTGCATGAGAGAGTGATTTATTCTAAAAGAAACATTGGAGCCAAAAAGTAGGGCATCTGATTACTATGGTTCATTTTCTCACTATTTTGTAATAGCTCTTAAATAATAAAACATAAATGAGCACTTAGCAGCATACATATTAACATACAACACTGCTGGATGGACAGTATACGTACACTCAGCTCTACTACATAAGCACATTTACATATACCTACAGCTCTGTTACATATATACAGTGCCTTGTGAAAGTATTCGGCCCCTTGAACTTTTCAACCTTCTGCCACATTTCAGGCTTCAAACATAAAGATATAAATTCTACAACAAGTGGGACACAATCGTGAAGTGGAACGAGATTTCTTGGATATTTTAAACTTTTTTAACAAATAAAAAACTGAAAAATGGGGCGTGCAATATTATTCGGCCCTTGAGTTAATACCTTGTAGCGCCGCCTTTTGCTGCGATTACAGCTGCAGTCTCTTGGGGTTTGTCTCTATCAGTTTTGCACATCGAGAGACTGAAATTCTTGCCCATTCTTCCTTGCAGAACAGCTGGAGCTCAGTGAGGTTGGATGGAGAGCGTTTGTGAACAGCAGTTTTCAGCCCTTTCCACAGATTCTCCATTGGATTCAGGTCTGGACTGTGACTTGGCCATTCTAACACCTGGATACGTTTATTGTTGAACCATTCCATTGTAGATTTTGCTTTATGTTTGGGATCATTGTCTTGTTGGAAGATAAAGCTCTGTCCCAGTCTCAGATCTTTTGCAGACTCCAACAGGTTTTCTTCCAGAATGGTCCTATATTTGGCTCTGTCCATTTTCCCATCAATGTTAACCATCTTCCCTGTCCCTGCTGAAGAAAAGGAGGCCCAAACCATGATGCTGCCACCACCTTGTGTGACAGTGGGGATGGTGTTTTGAGGGTGATGAGCTGTGTTGCTTTTACGCCAAACAAATTGTTTTGCATTGTGGCCAAAAGGTTCTATTTTGATGTTTGGTGTCTCCCATGTTGCTTGTGGCCAACTTCAAACGAGACTTTTTATGGATATCTTTGAGAAATGGCTTTCTTCTTGCCACTCTTCCATAAAGGCCAGATTTGTGCAGAGTACGACCGATTGTTGTCCAATGGACATACTCTCCCACTTCAGCTGTAGGTTCCTGCAGTTCATCCAGAGTGATCATGGGCCTTTTGGCTGCATCTCTGACCAGTCTTCGCCTTGTTTGAGATGAAAGTTTAGAGGGACGGGCCGGTCTTGGTAGATTTGCAATGGTTTGATAATCCTTCCTTTTCAATATGATCGCTTGCACAGTGCTCCTTGAGATGTTGAAAACTTGGGAAATCTTTTTGTATCCAAATCCGGCTTTAAACTTTACAACAGTATCTCGGACCTGCCTGGTGTGTTCCTTGGTCTTCATGATGCTCTCTGCACTGTTAAAGTTGATTTAAATACAACTAACCAGAGTAGACTGATTTGTATAAAGAGCTCTACACAGGTATACCTGGTAATGGCTATAACTCAATTGATGACACAGACTTGGTCTTCAAGAGAATAGCTAAACGTTTCTTGTTGGAAGAGCTTATATACGTTACAGAAAGCTTAGAAAAATAGGTTACATCATACAATGACAAATATGATGAATATGCATTATAGACAGTTTTGAGATGATTAATTAGTGACCTTTAAGAGAGTTACAGAAGATAAGAACGGTACACTTGGTCTTACATATGACTTGGTGGTCTTATCTAACAAACAAGGACAAATACAAGAATGTGCGGAGTTGTGCTGATCACACTAAACAAACTGTTACAGAGGTCTCTAGTCAGAATAGACATGATAAATTAATAAAATGGCTTCTTTAGATACAATATGGCGGAAGCTATATAGTGCATATGATGTCGTCTTTAACAGTCCCCTCTTTTCATCATTTCTATTCTAGACCTATCCCTGCCTGCCCCTAGGTCCGCAGAGCCCGCCCTACTACACAATACCCAAGGCTACCTCCTACGCATATTATGGAGCATGATCATTCAGGAAAACCCTGTTAGCCGGCCTATTCCATCCCTCAACACCCCCTAACCTAGAGATTAGTATATTGAATAATTTGAGGGGTTTATGAAGTTAAGAAAAAAATTATGTATTTTAGACTGTGGGTTATCATAAGTCCATTATGCTGAATGTTTCACACAATGTTGTAGTTCTAATTTTCTTGTATCTTTGGCAGTGGAGGTGAATCCAGAGGATTTCTATAATAAGTGCAGTTGGAACGTTCCAACAAAGTCTTTTTGTTGCACAGCACACACTTGCGTCCTGGGGTAGTAACATAAGTCAGGAGCACTTGAGTACGCAGTTCTTCAGTATCTTTATAGTTTTTCATTTTGTATTTACCTGAAAAACATTTGCAGTTAGTTCTTAGAGTTTTCTTGACAAGCATTACAAATAACTTTACCAGTATAGCAATTACCAGTATTATAGATCCTCCCTGGATTACAAAATGAATTATCCCAGTTATCCATCCACCTACACCCTGATGGTACCTTTATACGCCGCCACAACAGGATGGATACAACCCGCTACAGGCTACGAATGTAGCTTGTCGCGCCAATATCGCCCGTAGTAGCGGCGTCTGAAGACGGACGACACAGCCGGCTACAGATACATCTGTATCCGTGCACTGCCCATAAACAGATGGCAACAAAGCCGATTGTAGCGAGCTGTATCGGCGTGTAAAGAAGAAACAGAAGGGTTGTTTCTACACCATGCTATGTAGCTGGGGCGTGACACAGGGTCCGGGTTTCCGCGCCCCCTTCAGCGATCATTGGAGGAAGCTCCTGCGTTGCGATTGGTTGTCGCCGCACAGGGCGGCATATTTAAGGAGCTGACGAGTCACACTACACAATTGCTCGAGCGTCAAGTATTAATCTGCCTCCTGCGATGCCTGTCCAATCATGGTATTTTTGCTTTCTCCTATCAGCGTACGGACGTCTCGTAATCCACAATTGTAGCACGCCTATGTGCTGTCCCTGCTGCACCAGGTACGCCCATAGTAGCTGGTTGTAGAGGTGTGTAAATGAGCTACAGATGGCTACTTGAGACACCCAGCGATGTATCTAGCTGTAGATGTAGCGTAGCGTAGCGCACCTTGTGGCGGCGTGTAAAGAGGGTGCATTTCCCGTTTGTAACCGTTTGGCCGTGCTCGTGCACGTGAAGTAGCGGTTGGTATCCATCCTGTTGTGGCGGCGTGTAAAGGTACCATTAAGGTACCTTTACACGCCGCTACAACAAGGTGGAAACAACCGGGTGCTTCACGTGCACGAGCACGCACCAACGGTTACAAACGGTACCCGATACCGCTTTTACACGCCGCTACAAGGTGCTTTACAGAAGGTTGAATCTATCTCTAGATGCACCGCTGGGTGCCTAGTTACCTTCTGTAGAGCACCTTACCTCATTTACATGCCGCTACAGAAGGTAATATAGGAGGACCTGGGGCAGCAGGGACAACACACAGGCGTGCCAGAACTGTGGATTACGAGACGTTCGTACGATGATAGGACAAAGCAATAGCATCATGATTGGCCAGCCAGCGCAGGAGGCTGACTAATACATGACGCTCGATCAATTGTGTAATGTGACTGGTCAGCTCATTAAATATGCCTCCCTATTCAGCGACAACCAATCGCAACGCAGGAGCTTCCACCAATGATCGCTGAAGGGGGTGGTTTCACGGAGGCTGTGTCACACCCCGGGGAGTTATCTAGGTGACGAATAAACCTTACCCTACTGTATTTACACGCCGTTACCATCGGGTTGAAATCAACCTATTTTAGAGCACTGCTCTGAAACAGGTGCCACGAGTGACGGGTGGCAACAACCGCCTTTACACGCCGCTACCTCTGGTTGATTTGACGGTGCAAGATACATTTGTCTCATAAACCCGGTTGTTTCCACCTTGTTGTAGCAGCATGTAAAGGTACCTTTAAAGAGATTATTCAACCTGGAGAATAACAAACCTATAAGATCCAACAACACTTTCCTGTCTCTTTCATATGTTACCTTCACACCTTTTCACATACTTTTTTATCCTTCCCCACTCCTCTATCAACGCCTGCCAAGTGAACTGATCAGCTCATAATCAGTTCCCATTATCTTTCAAAACCCAACTCGAACTTTCTATCGACTTTCCTAAATCAACCTTCATTTGCTTCCCGCCTATTGTTGTGGTGGATCCTCGTCCCATTGTGAGTTTCCCTGTTTGGCTACCTTTTTCTGCTGCAACCCTCCTCTTTCCCACTGCTTAAGTTCACCTTCTGCTGTTCTGGAAAGGAAAGTATTGAAGAAAAAACAAGAGTAATAAACAATACTCCCCTAAGATCATCCTTTTAGTCTCTGTGAACCTTCTTGCAGCGGGATGCATGGATCCAGATAGTCTTTCCTTCAAATCTGGGTTGCAAGCTTTCCTCACAGACTGTGAGCAGGTTTTAGGGAGTGTGTACCTTCCAAGGAGGAGGGATCTAGAATGGAACTGAAAACACATTTGTGAGTTTGGGGCAATACATTTTGTAAAGCTGTTGGTACTGATATACTGTATATAATTAATAGCGCCATATAGATGAATAAAATTATTATAATTAAAGCTCCTACATATGCTATCATATCAGAGTGTAAGGTCTGTAACTGCTAAAGAAAATACAATCCTGTCTTTGGTGGTTCCTCAAATAGTATCTCATATGGACATAACCCAGTCTTTTTGTTGGAGTTATCCCTACAGAATACAATGTACAATAATTTCTTTCAACAGTTTGGGCAGTGGCCTTGGCAGTAGGCCATGCTTCTGGCCATCCAGAGAATAGGTCTGTGCAGACCAACACATACTCATAGGTGCCTACCTTTGGAAGCTGAACAAAGTCAATCTGCAGTGGCTGAAATGGGTAGAGTAGCCTTAGCGCACACGTCTGTCTCAACCGCTATTCCCACTTTATGGCATGCACAGACCACACAACCGTGTATATACTTAGCAGCAGCATAGTGGAACCCAGGTGCCACCCAGTGATGTTTCTACTGGATCCTCTTCTCGGGCATCTTCATGTTTCCATTCTTCTTTCTTCCGTTTAGCGGCCTGAGCTTACAGGCACCCTAGGAGTTCATCGTCCACCCTCCCAGAGACACACATAGTGTACATCTCTATCGGGAGAGGGAGCAGGGCTGCAGCTTTAGCTGCCCTATCAGCATGGTCATTTCCTTCAGCCTCCTTGGTGCGCTCCTTTGAGTGAGCTTGCACATTAACCACAGATTAATGGGTTTCCCTGGAGCTCCCACAAGCTGTCTGCTTCTCTATACAGGGCCGTAATCATGGCAAATACCAAAAGCGTAACGGTTATCAACAAAAAAATGCACCCCAAGCCCCTCCACCATAACCCAAGCCTCTGTCAGAGCCTTTAGTTCAGCTTTTAATGTGGATTGGGGTCTCTTGTACATTTGACAATGGCTGTGTTTCAATGTTTATTAGTTCAATTTAATTTGTCAAGTCATCATTAGTATCAGGTAATACATGTTTCTGTGTCAATACTCCTTTTGCATATCCCTCTAATTCATAACATTAAACCAATACATTTGGAATTCCTAGCAGTGGGGCAGAGAGAATGTCATTCTTCAGCATGTCAAACCCCTCTTTTGCTTCTGGTGTGATTTCATAGGGTTTGCCCTTGTTGCATTCTGCCAACACATAATATAGTGGCTGCATTTTCTTTGATGCTGAAGAAATCCACTCCCCGCAGTAACCCACCAGCCCTAAGAAGGTGCTTAATACTCTTTCAGTGGTAGGTTGTTTTGCTTTACTGATTGCTTTTTTCCTGTCAGCTGTGATGTGTTTTGACCCAGTAGAGATGCAGTAATCAAGTCAAAATGACTTCAGTCTGTGATTCTTCCCCACTTTGCATTTCTCCTCAAACAAAAACCCCAACAGAGACAGTGTTACCTGTAAACAAGTTGGTCTGTCTGGTGTGCATGATCTATTGTACTTGTTCATTTTCTGGGTGCAAGGAAAGAAGTATGTAGGTACAGGTGATAGTAGAGCTGCTTTATTTTGGTCTATTTTACGTCCATATTAATAGTTACCATTATCTATAATCTATAAGGGGATTGTGGCGTTCAGAAGCCCAGATCCAGGACTTTACCTGGTACCTGTATCTGTGCCTCTGAATCCACTGGTCATTCACACGGATGAATTGCCTCCAACAGGCCATACCAAAACAATCCAATTTACCCATCTAGGCATTTCCCGCTTCTTTCTTTTTTTTCCCGTAACATTATTGCTGCGTCATTAACTGCCCTGCTTCTCTGCTCCTACTGATCCTGGGATCCATCTTGATCCAGTAAGAGCCTTGGTTCCCATAACGTCTGTCAAGAGTCGCGACCTCTGTCTTCAGTATCCCGTTATCCGAACTAGACCTCCATCAGTTCACCCTACCTCCAGCTTGTCAATAATAAAAAACAACAAAAACAAAAAAAAACCATCAACCTGGTTTCCCCAAGCTGGACCTCTCTCTCCTGGGCAGTCAATGCAAACTCAATTTCCTGATTATTCTAATTGTAGAGAACACTTGACTAAGCAAGTAGGAGAAAAAAAAATAAAACATACAATGATGAAATATTATATTATATAATAATAATGATTTACAAGAAAAAACATACAATGCAATCCCAAAAAAACAATTGTCATGTATATCAGAATTATCTGTAGCAGACACCTCTATTCCTGAATTCACCCCTTCCTCTGCGTATCTGTAATTATGTATTACCTTTTTGCACCTATATGCAACTATACTTTACACTTTTTCTGAATCAACTTTATACAAGAACACAACATCACTGTGGCACATCAAACAATTCATATTTTATTCTTTTACCTGACACATTACCCATGTTATAGCTGGAATCCCATGAGGTAAACAGAAAATCTTGCAGACTGGGATTGGGGTCTCTGGTCTTCTGTTATCCAGAAAACACCTGAATGGTATATTTCTAGGACACCAGACACCATATTCCTCTATTACTCTATGTGTTTCAATAATGCTCCAGAGGTCCAAACCCAGTGTACACCTGACTATAATAAATGTCAACAATTTTAGCAAGTCTCAAACCCTCGGAAGACACAGTTAACATTAAACCAAATCTACAATGTGCTTTGATTGAGCAGAGATGCAATGACTTCAGTCTGTGCTACTTGTAACTTATTCTTCCCCACTTTGCATCTCTCCTCAAACAAAGACATTAGGACATGATATTATAAGACATTTGCCGGTGGTCGCCCAATCACAATGCAAACATTACAATCAACACTATATTCTTAAACTCTATCCAGTTTCAGAAGTCTGAACAAATAACTATAATAATTAGTAGATTAGTAGTAAAATCTATTCCAACATACCGTAGAGTATATGACGTTGTCCCTCCAGCTCAATCCCTCTATCTACTCAAACCCCCCTTTTTCCTGCTGCTGTGAGCGTAACCTTCACACAAACATTCTAAATTCCACTGACTGGCTGTATCATAAACAATATTAACAAAGGAAAAACAAAGCAGTGATTTTAGTACATCGCAGGTTAATATATTTCAATGGCTGTTGACAATGATCAGTATGGTTTCTATATATTCACATATATTTAATTAGGAAAACCTGTCCATTTGGACTTTAACTTAACTTAATTTTGAGTTAAATACAGTAATACTTTTTGGAAATACTTTGGTTAATTTTTCTGCTGTCATACAAGGCACAATTCTCATCCGATCTTTGTGAAACATGCGTCTGTCTTTCAGCAGATCATTCAACACAATTGCTCCAGTTGCAGCTTTTCCCAAATGCTACTGTCTTAGCAAAACCATAGGCTATCAGAAAAACAAGGACAGGGCAGGCCCGTCTTCAAGCTTTCTGATCTTTCTGCATAGTTTCACAATTTTAACAGAACATTTGGTTTCAGCTCAGTCAAAGAGTTTCATACTAATCACTTTCTTTCACACACACTTTTTCTACATGCGTACACCTTTAAAAAGTTAGTGATATGAAAATGCAGTCACAAGAAATGCAAGCCCCTGAATTGCCCGTGGACAAATCAGGTTGCCATCTGTAACTATCTGTTCAAAAGGTAATCCAATGCTCTCTATTGCTGTTACTCGTGTGTATCCTGCATCCCATCCTAGAGGATCTAATAAAGATGGCAGTACTGTTAATAATGAAATCAATGGGTCAGAGCTGGAAGAGCTGAAGCTGGGTTCCCAATGGAATAGCTAGCTACAAACACAATTAGAGCAACACATACAGTAATAGACAATCTTCAAGCTGTAACTGTATGAAGAGAAGGAAAGAGGCAAGGGAGGGGGGGAGCCAGCATGATTTCACCGATCAGGCGCAGCACATTAGGGAGAGGATGGGGGTTGTAGTGCACTGCTGCAGCTTATCAAAATTCCTCTCCAGTCCCTTTTAGTTTTAGTAAACAACACTTAATCACAAAGCAGTACCGTAAAGAAGGAGAGAGTGATAGAATTAGAAGAGTAGTAAATTTTGTATAAAAGCACCAAGAATATATGAGCGGTTTAGAAAAGAGTAGTTTTGCACAATCAACAATTAACGCATACAGACAAATACAACAATACTGTGAAGTATGACAAAGCAATACAGATAAGCAAAGAAGTGACAGGACAAGACAAGACAACACAGGACAAGATTAAGAACAAATAACAAATAATCAAATCAGTCTGAGTTTCCCATTACTAATTCCCCAAAGACTGGCTCTTGCTACCCCCTCCTGGAGAAGTCAATACCTTGAGACAATGGCTCAAACTTACCGAAATTCTGTATGATGTTCGGCAGGAGACGGGTAGATTTTTGTGTCCAGTCCAAAGTGAATGTAAAAAGGGGAAAAATATATATAACAGATAAACATCTCGCTGGGGCCTCCAAATGTTAAAGTTGATTTAAATACAACTAACCAGAGTAGACTGATTTGTATAAAGAGCTCTACACAGGTATACCTGGTAATGGCTATAACTCAATTGATGACACAGACTTGGTCTTCAAGAGAATAGCTAAACGTTTATTGTTGGAAGAGCTTATATACGTTACAGAAAGCTTAGAAAAATAGGTTACATCATACAATGACAAATATGATGAATATGCATTATAGACAGTTTTGAGATGATTAATAGTGACCTTTAAGAGAGTTACAGAAGATAAGAACGGTACACTTGGTCTTACATTTGAATTGGTGGTCTTATCTAACAAACAAGGACAAATACAAGAATGTGCTGAGTTGTGTTGATCACACTAAACAAACTGTTACAGAGGTCTCTAGTCAGAATAGACATGATAAATTAATAAAATGGCTTCTTTAGATACAATATGGCGGAAGCTATATAGTGCATATGATGTTGTCTTTAACAGCACTTGAAAGAGAACCCTGACACTATCACAGAGCAGGTGCATTTATACGGAGACTTGATTACACACAGGTGGATTCTATTTATCATTACCAGTCATTTAGGACAACATTGGATCATTCAGAGATCTTCACTGAACTTCTGGAGTGAGTTTGCTGCTCTGAAAGTAAAGGGGTCGAATAATAATGCACACCCCACTTTTCATTTTTTTATTTGTTAAAAAAGTTTAAAATATGCAATAAATTTTGTTCCACTTCACGATTGTGTCCCACTTGTTGATTCTTCACAAAAAAATTTGAATTTATATCTTTATGTTTGAAGCCTGAAATGTGGCGAAAGGTTGAAAAGT